>CAUYMX010004143.1:0-35333 GCA_963573855.1 Lepilemur septentrionalis
TGGAAAAGAATTTGGAGATGCCTCAAAGAGCTAAAAATAGAATTACCATTCGATCCAACAATAGCATTATTAGGCATCTACCCAAAAGAGCATAAGACATTCTATGATAAAGACATCTGTACCCGAATGCTTATGGTAGCACAATTCACTATTGCTAAGTCGTGGAAACAACCCAAGTGCCCGTCAATTCATGAGTAGATTATTAAAATTTGGTATATGTTTACCATGGAATATTGCTCAATTATAAGAAACGACAGTGAGCTAGCACCGCTTATATTATCCTGGATTAAGCTTGAACCCATTATTCAAGTGAAGTGAGGTGACACAAGACCGGAAGAATGGGCCCCACATATACTCGCCATCAAATTGGTACTGACTGATTAACACTATGGTGCTCAAATGGTGGTGGTGTTCACTAGGGATTTGGGGAGTGGAGGGTACAGCCACATCTGAGAGATGTGGTGAGCACTGTGGAGGGGAGGGGCATGCTTGAAATGTATTTGGGGATGGCATTAGGGGTCTCAATAGGGGGAAGGAAATCCTCTAAAACTGATTTATGTGAATAGCTGTACAACTTGGTAAATTTACTAATAACCATTTAATTGTACACTTAAAATGGAGTAAAGGCATGATATGTAAATTACACTTCAATAAAGGAAAAAAATTTTCATAATGTTCTTCAGGGATAAAATTTTTAAAGTGTTAGGGTTCTTTTCACTGATCCAAATTGTATATAAATTCTATGCTATTATAGCTAAGTGGGAAACCAGAGAATAAAATATTAATATATATTATTTCTGCAATCCTTTAACTTCTTCATATAAAGCAAAAGGAAAAGAGAAATTTAACTTTCTAACTTTAACTTTAAATCACATATTCTAGGAATTTGTACTATTATCATGTTACTTTATCAGACTTCACTGGCAGTAATTTTCACCTATGAATTCCCCAAAATTGTTCAGTAATAATTGCTACTATGATACATAATTAAACTACTTTATATGATTTTTGATGATATAAATATTTCTACATATTTATGGGGGTACATGTGATATTTTGTTATATGCATAGACTATAATAATCAACTCCGGGCATGAGGGGGTGTTTATCACCTTGAATATTTATCATTCCTATGTGTTGAGAAATTTTCAAATCCTTTCTTCTAATTATTTTGAAATATATGATACATGGTTGTTGACTATAGTCACCCTACCATATCTATCTAAATGTATGTTTGTACCCATTAACTAACCTTTCTTTATTGCCACACTCTGCACTTCCCAAGGTCTAGTATCTATCATTCTATTTTCTACCTCCATGAGATCAACTTTTTTACCTCTCACATATAAGTCAGAAGATGCAATATTTGTCTTTCTGTGCTTGGCTTATTTCACTTAACATAGTGACCTCCAGTTCTATTCATGTTGTTGCAAATGACATGATTTCATTCTTTTTATGGCCAAATAGTATTCTATTATATATACAAACCATATTTTCTTTATCCATTCATCCACTGATGGACACTTAGGTTGATTCCATATCTTTGCTATTGTGAATAGTGCTGCAACAAACATGGGAGTTTAGGCATCACTTTGATGTACTGATTTTCATTCCTTTGGATAAATACCCAATAGTGGAATTGGTGATATTGTGGTAGCTTTATTTTTAGTTTTTTGAGGATTCTCCATACTGTTTTGATAGTGGCTGTACTAATTTACTATACATGCCCACCACCAGTGTATAATAGTTTCCTATTCTCCACATTCTCACCAGCATCTGTTATTTTTTGTTTTTTTAATAACAGCCATTCTAACAGGGGTACAATGATATTTTGTTGTGGTTTTGACTTGCATTTCCCTGATTATCAGTGATGTTGAACATTTTTTCAAATACCTGTTGGCCATTTGTATATCTTCTTTTGAGAAATGTCTATTCATGTCCTTGCCCACTTTTTAATGAGATTATTTGGTTTTTTACTGTTAAGTTGTTTGAGTTCCTTGTATTTTCTGGATATTAGTCTCTTGTCAGATCAATAGTTTGCAAATATTTTCTCCCATTCAACAGGTTGTCTCTTCACTCTGTTGATCATTTCCTTTGTTGTGCAGAAGCTTTGTAGTCTAATAGAGTTCCATTTGTCTATTTTTGTTTTTGTTGTCTGTGATTTTGAGGTCTCAGCCACAAAATCTTTGGCTAGGCCAATGTCCTGAAGTGTTTCCCCTAGATTTTCTTCTAGTAGTTCTATACTTTCAGGTCTTATGTTTAAGTCTTTGATCCATCTTGAGTTGATTATTGTATATGGTGAGAGATAAGGGTCCAGTTTTCTTCTTCTGCAAGTAGATATCCAATTTTTCCAGCACCATTTATTGAAGATGCTGTCCTTTCCCCAAAGTTCTTGGTGTCTCTGTCAAAAATCAGTTGTCTGTAAATATGTGGACTTATTTCTGGATTCTCTACTTCATTCCATTACTCTTTGTTTCTGTTTTAATATACCAATTCAATGCTGTTTTGATTACTATAGGCTTATAATATGTTTTGAAGTCAGGTAGTGTGATCCCTTCAGCTTTGTTCTTTTTGGTCAGGATTGCTTTAGGTATTCTGGCTCTTTTTTTGGCTCCATATGAATTTTAGGATTTTTTTTCTATTTTTGTGAAAATGTTATTGGTATTTTTATGGGGATTACACTGAATCTGTATGCTGTTTTGAGCAGTAGGGTCATTTTAACAATATTAATTCCTCCAATCTATGACCACAGGATATCTTTCCATTTGTTTGTGTCCTCTTCAATTTCTTTAGTCAGTGTTTTGTAGTTTTCCTTGTAGAAGTCTTTCACTTCCTTGGTTAAATTTATGCCTAGGTATTTTTTTCATTTTAGCTATTGTAAATGAGACTGCCTTCTTGATTTCTTTCTCCACTAATTCATTATTAGTGTATAGAAACACCACTCATTTTTGTATGTTGTTTTTGTATCCAGCAACTTTACTGAATTTGCTTATTCAGTCCAATAGTTTTCTGGTAGAGTCTTTAGTTTTTTTAGATATAAAATTATATCATCTGCAAAGAGTGATAATTTGACTTCTCCTTTTGAAATTTGGATCCCTTTCATTTCTTTCTCTTGCCTGATTGCTCTAATACTTCCAGTACTATGTTAAATAGCAGTGGTCAAAGTAGGCATCCTTGTTCCAGTTCTTAGAGGCAAGGCTTTCAGCTGTTCCGGATTCCGTATGATGTTAGCTGTGGATTTGTCATATATGTCCTTTATTATGTTCAGGTATGTTCCTTCAATGTCTAGTTTGTTGAGTGTTTTTTATCATGAATCAAATTCCTTGAATTTTATCAAATGCTTTTTCTGTGTCTATTGAGATGATCATGCGGTTTTGGTCCTTCATTCTGTTGATATGATGTATCATGTTTATTGATTTGCATATGTTGAACCATCCTTCCATACCTGAGATAAATCCCACTTCATCATGGTGCATCATCTTTTTGATGTATTGTTGGATTTGGTTTGCTGATATTTTGGTGAGGATTTTTGTGACTAATGTTCATCAAGCATACTGGCCTGTAGTTTTCTCTTTTGTTGTATCCTTATCTGGTTTTGTTATCGGGGTAATGCTGGCCTCATAGAATGCATTAAGGAGCAATAACTTCTCTTTAATTTTTTTTTTGAAAGAGTTTTGAGAATGGTTAGTGTGAGTTCTTTGAAAGTTTAATAGAATTGATACTGGATTCACATATGTTTAGAATTGTTACATTTCCTTGCTGAATTGATCCCTTTATCATTACATAATAACCTCTATATCTCTTTTTATTGTTTTAATGTAAAGTCTGTTTTATTTAACATAAGTATAGCTATCCCTGATTGCTTTTGGTTTCCATGTGCATGAAATACCTTTTTCCATCCCTTTTGTCTTTACAGGTGACATGAATTTCTTTTAGGCAGCATATAGTTGCATCATGTTTTGGTGGGTTTTTTTAAATGTTTTCAGCCAGTCTATATAGTTTGATTGCAGAGTTTAATCCAATTACATTTAAGACATTTAAGAGTATTATTGATGTTAGGATTTATTCTTATCATTTTTTTAATTGATTTTTGGTTGCTTTGTACATCCTTTGTTGCTTTCTTTATCTCTTGTTATCATATGGTTTGGTGGTTTTCTTCGGTGGTCACATTTGAGTCTTTTCTTTCTTTGTTTACTCTATCAGTAGGTTTTATACTTTCATTTATTTTCATAATGGCAGACATTATCCTTTCGATTCCAGGTGTCAGACTCTCTTAAGCATTCTCTGTATGACCAGTGTACTGGTGATGAATTCCCTCAGTTTTCACTTGTCTGGAGAAGATTTTATTTCTCCTTCATATTTGAAAGATAACTTTGCTGGGTATAGTATCCTTAACTGATAGTTATTTTCTTCCAGCACTTTGAATATAGCATCTCATTCTCTCCTGGACTGTAAGGTTTCTGCTAAGAAATCTAATGTTAATCTCATTGGGATCCCCTAATAAGTGACTAGATGCTTTTCTTTTGCCATTTCTCTCTCTCTCTCTCTTTCTTTCTCTCTCTCTCTCTCTCTCTCTTTGACTTTTGGCAGTTTGACTATAATGTCCCATGGAGAAAACCTATTTGCACTGTATCTATTTGGAGATCTATAAGCTTCCTATATCTGAATGTGTAAATCTCCTGCTAGACTTGGGAAGTTTTCATCTATTATTTCATTAAATAGGTTTTCTAACAATTTGGTTTTCTCTTTGCCTTCCGGGACACCAAAAATTCAAATATTTGACCACTTTATGGGTTCATAGGCTTTGTTCATTCTTTTTTATTCATTTTCATCTGACCAGGTTATTTCAAAACACCTGTCTTCAAGTTCTTCCATTCTTTCTTCTGCTTGATCTAGTCTATTGCTCAAACCATTGAATACATTTTCTATTTCACTGAATGAATTCTTCCATTCTAGAATTTCTGTTTGGTTCTTTTTTATGATATATATCTCTTCCATAAATTTCTCTTTCATATTCTGAATTATTGTTCTGATTTCTTTGTGTTGTTTTTCTGTATTCTCTTGTATCTCACTGAGATCCTTTAATATAATTATTTTAGATTTCTTTTAGGGTTGCACAAATTTCTTTTTGATTAGAATCTGTTGCTGGAGAATTATTTTGCTCATTTGGAGGTTTCACATTTCCTTGTTTTTTATGTTCTTGTATCCTGATGTTGATATCTGTGCATCTGGTGTAGCAATTGCTTCTCTCAATTTTTTAATTTGCTTCGAAAGGGAGGACTTTTTCCTGAAAATGTATCTATGGTGTTGGTTGGGTAGGGTACTTTAGCTTAGATTCTGGGTGCATGCAGTATTGTAGTCTCCACATGATTTCTTTCGCTGTAAACAGTGTCAGTGGTATCTGTGATTTCCTCAGTGGCTTAGAATGCAGTTGTTAGTGGAGACTGTGGTGAAGTTTGGCTGGAGATAGGTACACAAGCTGCACCTGTCTTTAGACCCCAGCAGTAGTAGCAGCAAGTTTAGTGTGCCTGTCCTTGGGCCCTGGGGCAGCATACACTGGCACCTGTGTTAGCAGGTCCAAGCAGGTCCATTCTTGGGCTTCCATGTGGTTTGCTCAAGTGCTGATAGTGGCTGTGGTGTGCCAGAAGAGTAGGCAGTTTCTCAAGCCCCTACACAGTGGTAATGGCATGGGCAGTAGCTGTGGTAGGACTGCCCTCTGTGTCCCAAGCAGTTCATGCTGGTGTTAGTGGTGGCTGTGATGAGGTGGGCATGCCAGTCCCCAGGCCCACAGGTGATGTGTGCTCACTCTGGTTGTAGTAGCAGGTTTGGTAGGCCCAACGTCAATCCCCAAGGAAGAGTGCTCAGGTACCAGCTGTGGTGGACAAGGCTGGGTGGTCCCCAGGCTTGTGGACAGTGTGCTCAGGCACTAAGGGGAGCAGAGCTAGGCTAGGTATACCTGTCCTCAGGCCCCCTAATGGTGCATGCAGACACTGGCTGTGGTAGGCAGGGGTGGAGCGATTTCCAGGCCCACGGTTTGGGTGAGGGTATCCATGTCTGCACTGCAGCTCTGCTACTGCGGAGGGCAGAGTTGCTTTCAGTGGCAGCAGTCATAAGTAGGCAGATAGGGAGCATACACACTTCACTCACACTTTGGCCCCAGCTATGGTAACCTGACAGCTGCGGCTGCCGGAGGCAAGGGGAGTTTGTCCTCAGGGAGCATGAAAATGCATGGCAGCTTTACTGCTGGGGGCAGCAGGGTCTTTGCCAATGGTTCCCACTGCAGCCCTGAAGGTAGCAGCCAGCCATGGCAGTGGCTGCAGGTAGGGAATGTCAATGGGAATGTCCATCAGGCTCCAGCAATATACAGATGCAAAGTCCGTTGGGTCCCTGGGCAGAATGTAGCCTGGTGGGAGCTGGGATCTCAATATGGCCCCTTGCTCAGGGGGCTTATGGGACCCAGCACAAGGTCCCTCACTGGAGTAATGCCTTCATACAGTTTCTCTATGTTAGTCTTGGGACCCACAAAGGTCTAGGGATTTTCTCCTGGCTAGGACTGCAGGAGTACATAGTGGGAATGTGGGCCACCGGGATGTCTCACTTATCCTTTCCCCATACTGGGGACTCTCTCCAGGCTACCAATCAATTCCAGTCTGACTCAATTCCCTCTCCATCCTTGCTTTAGTTGTTTCTTATCACCTCACTGTTGAATTACAGTATTCTCTCTTACATGATCTATTCAAAGTGTGATTATCTACTCACTATTTTGTCTCTTCATAGCAGATGAGGTGAGTACCAGATGTCTCTAGCCAGACATCTCAAAGCCCCACCCTTTAAAGATCTTCAAGTCTTTTATGCACAGTGCAATCTTAATTCTTAGAGTTGGCTCTTGCAACCTAATAACCCTCTGTCTGCATATATTTGTACTATAACTTCTTTTTATGAAAAATCAATACAGATTTGAAAATATAAATTGCTACAGGACAAAATACCTAGGTTATTTGCATTAAATCCTTTGCAGTTATTTGAGCTAGAATGTACCTGCTCCTTAGCCATATTTGTTTTAGATAAATATTATCTTCTTTTATTAAAATATATTTTTCATGGAATATTCTGTTCTCTTAGAGAGCATTCTCTGTGATCTTTAGGTTTTTTTTCAAATTTCTATACACGTATGACTTATAATTTCAAACATTTTTGAATATAATAATTTCAAACATTTGAAATAATGTTTCAATACATTATTCACATAATTCAAACATTTTTTGAATAATACATAATTTCAAACATTTTCCATTGACATAAAATATTAATCCTATTAAGAATTAACACAACATTGGGATGGTGTTTTCCAGTTGAGAAATAATTTATAGCCTTCACACACATAATTTCCCAGGAAAATCAGAAGCAGCAAAACTAAAGAAGATATTCTTATGCAGACTGTAAATAACATGTAAAGAGCTCAAAAGAAAAAAGTGCTTAAAAGCATCCATGGCATAGTTTTTACAAATCAGATCAATGCATTTGGTGTGGAAATAAGAAAAGAAATATTTAAAAAGCTAACCATTCAGTATATTTTAACAGCCAGTTTTATTTATCAATTGTAAAGTGCTTTGCAAATATTAACTAATTAAAGATGTAGGGTCTAATATCTGCAGTACATTTAGTAATGGCCTCAGTCAGTTTTCAGAATTCCAGATGACTAATAAAGAGACAGACACCCGACCGATGATATTACAAAGGCCATCTCCACGTGAATCTGTCAGCTCTTCAACTGTTATTCCATTACTGGACTTACAAGAAAACACAGAGAGCATGAGAAAAATATGGCCCAAAAACAAACCTTAAAAAAAAAAAAAAAAACTCAAACTAGTAAGACCATGACAAAAACACATACACAACCCTACCTCTTATTTAAAGTATGTGTTTTATAATCCTGACTTTTAAAAACACACTGTTCTCCTCAACTTACACTACTTTTAACACACATATACATACACATCCCAAGCAAATAATTATACTTCCTGTTTACTTAAAAGAATTAGGAAGAATTTCCTGTGAACATGATTTTTCAATTAGAGAGAAGAAAATTCAAAAGATTCTCTTCTTCCTATACCTCAGGAAATGAAATGCAAGTTTCTAAATAATCTTTTAAAATATCAGCACAATGTTGAATGCTATCTGTGATTGAACAGTGACACTTAAGACACTAAGGAAACAATACCCAAAGTCTTTAACAACTGAAAACTTATTCTAAAAATGTTAACTTTAATAAATCTATGATGCATGGCTGAGATTCCATTGTAATACTATCAAACAATATATAATATTTTGGCAAGTTCTCAAACCTTGCAGCAGTAGAGAAAACAAAATATAATGAATTTGTTCTCGCTATTTTTGTTATTACTTTTAGGAACTTGATGTACACAGGAAAGCATTTTCTTAACATGACTCCACAGCTGCATTCCTGAAGGTTAGTCACCAATTTTCTTTTGCACAGTAAACCTTTTCAAATCTTCCTTCACCTGACATCACCACTTACTATCTGTGTGCTCACCAGCTGTAGGAGAAATAAAAATCAAATAAACAAAGCACAAATACAAAGCATAAAAAAATAGTTCCTGGTTCATCCTGTACTATATTTCACTTCTGTAGCCACTGAAAGTAACCATTCAACATTTACTGAGCATTTACATGGCAAAAACAAAAACAAAAACAAAAAAACTCTTTTCAAATAACTTGGAAAAAATGTGAGAGAAAATTAGATAAGAAACAGATAAAAACTGATCAAAATGGAATCTTCTTTTCTGGCATTTTTTAAAAAAATGTTCATAATAGCAAAAAAAATTAACATAAAAGAAATGTCCATGGTCTTTGGAATTGGGACTCTAGCTCTGTGCCATTTGTTATATGAGTTTCTGGGCATGTTATGTAACTTCACTGAGCATCAGTTTCTCCAACTGTAAAATAATAATAATATATATATCCTGCTAATGTTACTGAGAGTTAATTAAGATGAAGCTTTTAACCCACTATAGGTGCTCAATAAATTAACGTTAAGCTTGTTGTTATTAGTTTAAAGCATATAGTGCTCATATTTCCCCACAAATGCAAATTATAGCTGAAGTGCTTTATAAAAATACTGTTTTCTTATTAAAAATAATAAATATAAATTATAGAAATACTTAGAAAACACTGAAAAGCAAAACAAAACACAATGAAAATCTTCCCACATCTTAAAACTAACCGATATCACAGTTAATATTCATCTATCTCTCTCCCTCTCTCTCTCTCTCTCAACTTTGCCCTCCACACGCATCCTAAGCATAGTGGACAGAATCGCTGAAAGTGAGGATCTCTAGGTATGTTGCTTCCTATATATCCTTGGCTATATATAAAGCAACCAACTTTATATAGGGGGGATCAGCAATTATCCCTCTTGGGAGGAAATCACTCTTGATCCTGAAATTTCAGCAGAATTAGGAGAATATGTGTGGCGGGGCAGGAATAACTAGAGTTCAGGGTCCCACAAATCTCCCCTAAAGACACATTCTCCCTTTGGGATTCCTCACTAGTTAACCTTTACTACCATGCCATACAGACCTCAGGCACAACCCTCTGTGCATGGTTTTGCAACCTGCTTTATTTCTTTTTCCATGTTGATGTACTTTTTCAAATTAGCCTTAGAATACGAAAAGAATAAATCTGAATTTTGAGAATAACAAGAAAGTCAGATATGCAATGACAATAGCATGTCCAAAAGCAGAAGGCCTGAGAGAGGATGGCATTTCCTAGAAATTAAATTTGCCCTATATGGCTATTTCATAGGTGTTCTGATATGGAAGGGGAGCACAGGGAAAGAGAAGCTTAAAGGGCAGGCGGTACCAGATAGTTATGGAGTTCATCTGCCATGCTAAGGCTGATTAAGGCTCATCTGCCTTAATCATGGACTAATGATTAAGGGAATGAACTTTGGTGTCAGACTGTCCTGAGTTCTTTTCTAGATGCACCATTCAATTGACCTTGGAGAAACTACTTATCCTCCCCAAGCTTCGGTTTTCTCCTTTGAAAGATAGCTATAATAGAAATAACTAAAATAACAGCATCACTGAGAAATTTTAATTACTTTAGGTCTCAATTTCCCCTAGGAATTCCTTAATTAGGTTCTTCTAGTTGAAATAAAGGAACAGTGGCAATATAAAAATATACCATAAAAAAAAAAGATAGCTATAATAGCAGCATGTGTACAAGAAATAATTGAATAAATATACAATCGTTTTTTGTGATTTCCAGTAGTTATATTCTATAAAGTTACAGAGAGCACTGAATTAGCAAATTCTGAACCATTGCCCTTAGGTGAAATACAAGGTCAGGTTCCTAAGAACCTCTGACCACAACATTTTCATCAACTCGTCAACATATAACTTTGTTTTATGTGTGCTTCTCTTTAAATATACCTTATTTAATACAGTCAGCCCTCCATATCCATGGGTTCCACATCAGTAGATTCAACCAACTACGGATTGAAAATATTCCAGAAAAAATGGATGATTGCATCTGGACTGAACATGTACAGACTTTTTTTTGGTCATTTTTCCCTAATCAATACAGTAAAAAAAACCATTTACACAGCATTTACATTGTATTAGGTAAACATTATCATAAGTAATCTAGAGATGATTTAAAATATATGAGAAAGTGTGTGTAGGCTATATGCAAATACTACAACATTTTATATAAGGGACTTAAGTATCCATGGATTTTGGTATCCGGGAGGGTCCTGGAACCAATCCTCTAGGGATACAGAGGGACAACTGTATACATTATTGATTCAGTAACATTGAACTCATGGCCAACGGCACTATAATTAATGCCTGAACAAGGTTTATCTAAGAATGGAGTCCCAACCCCTAGGCTGCAGACCAGAACCAGTCGCCGGCCTGTTAGGAAGCAGCAGGCAAGCAATTGAAGCTTCATCTATGTTTATAGCTGCTCCCCGTCACTCACATCACCACCTGAGCTCTGCCTCTGACAGATCAACTGCATTAGATTCTCATAGGAGCGCACACGAGGGATCTAGGTTGTGCGATCCTTATGAGAATCTAATGCCCGATGAACTGAGGGGGAGCTGAGGCGGTGATGCTAGTGCTGGGGAGCGGCTTCAAATACAGATTATCATTAGCAGACAGGTTTGACTGCACAGAGATCATAATGAATCAATCGCTTGCAGGCTCATATCAAAACCCTTTCAGTGAATGGCAAGTGACAAGTCGCATCTGGTGACAGGTTTTATAGTGGCAAGTGAGTTGATGTACTTCAATTGTACAGCTGCAACTGGTGGCAGGCTTTATGTCAAAATCCTACACTTATTTTAGTCCTCGTGTGACCTGCCCATAATTTTATTTGCCACTTCCGCGCCTCTTTCCTGTACTGCACACCTGTCTCAGTCACAGTTGTGGTAAGCCCACAAGCTAACTCTAGCAAAAATGAGTAGAAAACAAACATTGCTGGAGAGCTTCTTTGAAAAGGGGGAAAGACCCAATGAAGAGAAAGCAAAAGACTCTAACACTTCCAACAAAATGAAAGCAGCATTTAAAGGAAAATACCAAGAGTTCTACTTAAATTATGGGTTCATTGCAACAGGTGATTCACATTGTCCAAGCCTGTTTTGTATAATATTTGGCAACCGGCTATTCAGTGAAGCCACATAACCTTCGAAACTGCTTCGCCATATGGAAATCAAGCACCTTGCATTAAAAGACACGCCTCTGGAGTTTTTCAAAAGAAAAAAATTTGAACACAAAGAACAGAAGCAATTATTGAAGGCCACCACTTCATCAAACGTGCCTGCACTGAGAGCATTGTTCTTAGTGGCTGACCACATTGCTGAAGCTAAGAAGCCCTTTACTATTGGTGAAGGGTTGATCCTGCCTTCTGCTAAAGACACTTGCCATGAACTTTTAGGACAGGCTGCAGTTCAAAAGCTGGCACGTGTTCCTCTTTTGGCTAGCACTATAACTAGATGAATTGTTGAGATAGCAGAGAATATTGAGGCACAACTGTTAGAGAGGATTAGTAAGCAACCATGGTATGCAATCCAGGTTGATGAGTCTGTCGATGTTGACAACAAGGCAACAATGCTTGTTTTTGTGTGATATATTTTTCAGAAGAATGTGCATGGGAATATGTTATGTGTACTTTTGTTGCCAACCAACACCACACATGCAGAACTAGTCAAGCCTTTGAATGACTACATATCAGGAAAACTGAATTGGTCATTTTGTGTTGGTATATGCATGGACAGAGCGGCTGCCATGACTGGACGGCTTTCTGGTTTCACTTCTTCGATCAAGGAGGTAGCCTCTGAATGTGAGTCTACACACTTTGTTATCCATAGAGAAATGCTGACTGGCTGAAAAATGTTACCTAAACTAAACAATATTTTTCAGGATGTGATTAAAATTATCAACCACATTAAAATACATGCCCTTAACTCAAGTCTGTTTATGCAGCTCTGTGAGGAGATGGACTTAGAACACACACATCTTCTCTTATACACAGAATCAAGATGGCTTTCTAAAGGCAGATCACCGGCCGGAGTTTTTGGGTTACAAGAGCTACTCCAGAGATTTCTTTTAGAAAAATAGTCGCCACTGGCAGTGCGTTTCAGTGACACAGAATGGGTCACAAAACTTGCTTACTTTTGTGATATATTCAACATGCTCAATGAACTCAATCTGTCACTTCGGGGGAGAATGACAACTGTGTTCAAGTCGGCAGATAAAGTGGCTGCATTGAAAGCCAGAATTAAAATTATGGGGGCAACAAGTGAACATTGGAATTTTTGAGAAGTTTCAAACATTAGCAGAGGTTTTGAAAGAGTCTGAGCTGGGGCTTTCTTTCTCCCAGCTGGTGCATGATCACCTATCTCAGCTTTCAAGAGACTGAGTATTACTTCCCAACCACAAAAGACCCCCAAACTAGGAAGGAATAGATCCACAACCCATTTTTGAATAAGCAGGGTGAATTAACTTTGTCCGTGCTAGAAGAGGATCAACTGCTTGAGATCGCAAATGATGGCAGCCTTAAAAGTATGTTTGAGACAACTTCAAATCTCCCTATGTTCTGAATTAAAGTCCAGGCAGAATATCCTGAGATTGCCGCAAAAGCACTGAAAAGCCTGCTTCCATTTCCAACATCCTATCTTTGTGAAGCAGGGTTTTCTGCAGTGACAGCAATGAAAACGAGATTATGGAGTTGACTGGACACAAGCAACACACTTTGGGTGTCACTGTCTCCCATCACCCCCAGATGGGACTGCTCAGGGTTCCCATTGATTCTGCATTGTGGTGAGTTGTATAATTATTTCATTGCATATTACAATGTAATATGAATGGAAATAAAGTGCACAATAAATGTAATGCACTTGAATCATCCTGAAACCATTCTTACCCCCCTCCTCCAAACCTGGTCCATGGAAAAATTGTCTTCCATGAAACTGGTCCCTGGTGCCAAAAAGATTGGGGGCCGCTGATCTAACAGACATATTTTTCTCCCTAAGGCACATCGCAGCCTCCTTGAACTTAGGAACACTAGACAGCACTTCAGCATTACACTTGGAGTCCACTTTAAACAGTGAAATCACCAAGATAAAGCACAAAAATGTGAAAATCATCGTACTAAATATACCACAGAAAGGACACTTGTTTACCATATGAAAGCTACAACAGGATGGCAATGCATGTCCTTGTTAGATCTCAGCTAGAAAAATGCATGTCAAGTGACGCCAATTTTTTCCACACCCTGCACAACGCTGCAGGTGGAAAGCACTGTGAATATTGATTTGGAGATTACAAATAAATTTTAGCAAGCAGACAAATTTTCAGTATAGAGTTCACTAATAATGAGGATCACATGTGTATAGCAGCTAGGAAACATTTGATAAATATTTATCTGGTTTGTCAGAGGGAATAACTGAAGCCTCTGAGCTCAATAATGACCCTCAGATTTTCCACATAGGAAGAAAACTTTGAGGAGGCATTGGAGCAAGGACAGCATGGAGGCAGAGAGGACAGCTAAAGGGAGGAGAGGAGAGAGATGGTCAGAGCTTCATGGGGCACACTCAACACCAGGTAAGGATAGGATGAATGGAAAAAGAGAATTCAGGACTAACCACAAAATTTCTAATATGGGCAAGTACTTTTGCCAACCACTTTTCATAAACAGTAGGTAAGACTAAAAAGGGTAAAATATAATGGAAATTAGTAATGTGTATTTAACTAAGGCAAATGTATCTGTCCTCCATATCTCTCAAATCTCTCCTCTTATCTCCATCACAGCTGCCCCATTCTGGTCCTTTATCTTGCTCTTAGAATACTGCAGACACTCATTCTTGTCTCCCTGCTGCCATTCTTGCCTCCAAGCATCATGCTACCCACCTGATCCATGGAGAAAGACCCAGGCTCTAACCTGGTCTTCCTGGCCCTGTGTGATCTGTTCTCACCTCCCTATCTATACTCTCCTCCTCCCATTCTCCTCCTTCTTTGCTGCACTCCAAGCACCCTGCCTGCTTTCATTTCCTCAGACAAGTCATTCGCCTTCTAGCCTCTAAGCCTCTGCTCCTGCCATTTTCCATCTCCCTGGAAAACTCTCCAGTCCCTGACTCTGTCCTCTAGTAAACTTCCATGTATCCTTCAGATTTTACCTCTGATGTCACCTCCTCAGAAATTCTTCTTTGACCACACCCCATGTTTCTCACTCTTCCCTACTGAGTCACATCTTCCATTGAAACATCTTAGTCTATACTTACATATTTATTTTAGTGATTATTTATTTAATGTTCATTATATTTGTCAATGTATTATAAATTTAATAACAGCAAGGGTTCAGTTCTCTTTAGCTCAGCTTTAGTTCAGTTCAGGTTCTCTTTAGCTAATTCTTGTATTCCAAACACTTAGTGTATTGTCTGGCACATAGTAAGTTCTCAGTACATATTTTATTGATAAAAATGAATGAATGAGTAAATTAATAGATCTATTGCTCTTGATTGGTCCCATTCTGAATCCTTTGGATTGGTATTAATGTCTGAGGTTCCGGTTGTCATGGGCAGGAAATGGCAGAATTATTGAATAAAGGCCATGGGGAATCAAATGGGCCTGTGCATTAGGATCCTAAGGAATGTTTATTCAGATGCAATAGACCCTAGGCTCCTACCAATTGTATGAGAACTTATCTTGGGAATAGGGGGAGGTCCTGGAAGAGAGTAAAGAAGCTGATGACACCTACCAATGTTTCAGAGCCATGGCTGGATTAAGTGAGGCATGGCCAGGCTGAAGTCCAAGTGGGGAATGGGAATATTTTACTGGAAAGAAGACAGAAATTCAGTTTGTGGACACATGGTTCATACAACACATGGTATTACAGCTAAATTGGGAATAGGCGAGGCACCTTGGGCACATTGGGTCCTGGGTTTAGGGCTATATGTAAATATTCAACTCTACCAACTAGTGGGAATGGGAATTTTGGTCTACTGCCAGGGTTGGTTCTCACCAGTCAGCCATAGCTGAATGGTAGAAAGCCATTTCATCACCTCTGCTTCCTTTTCCTCTCAGCTTAATGAGTAAAGAACGCCTAGAAGAGGTAGGCAAAAAAGAAGGAAGAAAACAAAGATATGTTTTGCAAAAGCCAGGGAGGGATCAGTTTTAAGGAAGAACAAGTTTCCTGTCTTTCGGCACCATCTCTGAATTCCTTACTTTGGTATCAAGGTGATACTATCTTTGTAGGATGAGGTAGGGAGGATTCCTTTCTTCTCCATGTTATGGAATAACTTCTGCAGTATGGTTATCAGCTATTATTTGTAAGTCTAGTAAAATTCAGCTGTCAATCCATCTGGTCCAGAGCTTTTTTTTGTTGGAAAATTTTTTATTAGTGCTTCAATCTTGCTGCTTGTTATTTGTCTGTTCAGGAGTTCTACTTCTTCCCGATTGAGTCTTGGGAGGTCTTACGTGTTTTCCAGAAATTTGTCAGTTTCCTCTATGTTTTTGAGTATGTGCGTGGAGATTCATACTATTCACAGATGATTATTTTGTATTTCTGTGGTATCAGCTATAATATCTCCTTTTTCATTTCTGATTGAGCTTATGTGGGTCCTTTCTCTTCTATTCCTGGTTAATCAAGCAAGAGGTCTACCAATTTTGTTTATCTTTTCAAAGAACTAACTTTTTGTTCCACTGATCCTTTGTATTGTTTTTTATTTGTTTAATTTCCATGTCTTTGTGTAGAACTGCATGTTCTCTTGGAGTTGATTTCTAGTTTTATTCTACTGTGATCTGAGGAGATACATGGTATGATTTCTACTTTGTAGAATTTGTGGAGACGTGTTTTGTGGCCTAAAATATGAGCAATGTTGGAGAATATTCCATGTGCTGATGAGAAAAATATATTCGGTAGTTTTGGGATAAAATGTTCTGTAAATGTCTGTTAGGCCCATTTGTTCTAGAGTCCCATTTAAGTCCAGTGTTTATTTTCTGCTTGGATGATCTGTCCAGTTCTGTCAGTGGGGTGTCGAAGTCCCCAGCAATTATGATGCTTCTATTCATCAATTTGCTTAGATCTAGGAGGAGTTGCTTCATGAATCTGTGTGCTCCTGTGTTAGGTGCATAAATATTTAGGATTGTCACATCTTCTTGTTTAATTGCTCCCTTTACCATTATATATTGAACATGTCTGTCTTTCTTAACTATGGGTGATTTGAAGTCAATTTTATCTGATATGAGGATGGCTATTTCTGCTCTCTTTTGGCTTCTATTTGCATGCAATATTGTTTTCCATTCCTTCACCTTGAGTTTGTATGAGTCCTTGTGGGTATTTCCTGGAGATAGCAGATCCTTGGGTTATATATTTTCATCCATTTGGCCAGTGTATGTCTCTTGAGTGAGGCATTCAGACCATTCATGTTGATTGATAAAATGGATATATGGGGTCAACTGGTGGGTGTCTATTGTGCTGACACATGTACGATGGAGTTCTGAGTATTTACTACAGGACAAGTCTGATCTTAATAAATTCCCTCAGTGTTTGCTTGTCTGGAAAATTCTTTATTTTGAAATATATATGAAACTTAGTTTTTCAGGATCCAAAATTCTAGGCAGTTGTACTGTTTAAGACTAAAGATGAGGTCCCAATCCATTCTGGCTTGTAAGGTCTCCGTTGAGAAGTCTTAAGTTAGCCTGATGGGTTTTCCTTTGTAAGTTACTTATGTTTTTGCCCCACAGCTCCCAGGTTTCTCCTTTGTGTTGACTTTGGCCAGTCTGATGACTATATGTCTAAGTGACTGCCTTTTTGCAGTGAATCTCCCGGGTGTTTACTGAGCTTCTTGTACCTGGTTGTCTAAATCTCTAGCAAGACCAGGGAAATTTTCCTCAATTATTCTCTCAAATAGGTTTTCCCGCCCTTGTGCATTTTCTTCTTCACTCTCCTAGATACCTATGATTATTATATTTGCCCATTTTACAAAATCCCATATTTTATGTAGGCTTTTTCCATTCCTCTTAATTCTTCATACTTTATTTTTGACTGACTGAGTTACTTCAACAGAATTGTCTTCAGGCTCCGAGATTCTTTCTTCTGTCTGGTCTAGTCTATTCTTAAAACTTTCCACTGCGTTCTGTATTACCTTAAATGAATTTTTCATCTCCAGAAGTTTTATTTGGTTTTGTTTTAGCATGTCAACCTCTTTAGTGAATTTTTCATTCATTTCCTGAATTATTTTTCTGGTTTCTTTGAGTTGCTTTTCCATTCTCTCTTGGATTTCATTGGGCTTCCTTACAATCCATATTTGGAATACCTTATCTGTAATTTCAATATTTTCACTTTGGTTGGTATCCATTGCTAAAGAGCTAGTGTTTCCCTTCTGGGGTGTCCTTCCACTATGATTTTTCATACTTCTAAGGTTCCTTCACTGATTTCTTCCTATCTAGAGAAGGAGTCATTTCTTATTTTGGGATTTTTTTTGTTTAGATGGGGCTTTTCCCCTTCTCACTCACAAGGGTAGTGTCTGTAGCATATGTCTGATAAGAACATTTGGCTTTGCTTGTGGGTGCTTTGATGGTGGTCTAGGCTCTAGATGGATGCCTTCATTGTAGATATCTTTAATGTGGTGGTTTTCTCAGTTGCTAGTTGTTTGTAGGTTGTAGCAGTGGTGAGCTATGGGCAGATTCCCTGTCTCTCATTGATGACAGAAGATGGAGGTCTTTGAGATCCTTTCACTTTCCCCAGCCCTGTGGTCTTTTCAACAGTGTGAATTGTACTGGTTCTTCCAGTTTAATTGCTGAAACAGTGGGTCATACTTGTGGTTGTAAGAAGCAACCACACCTTGTATAATTGAGTAAGTAAATGTTATAAATGGATGTGTGATTTGACCTCCCTCTCAGTAGGTGGCACTTGCTAGAAGGAAAAAGCTGCAGTGATGCTTTGGCAACCTATGTCCAACTCAAGCCCCTCAGGAGAAGCACTTGAATGCCCCAGGTGGTGGGTATGGCCCTGGAACTCCCAAGTGAGTCCTCATTCTCTACCACAGCAGAGGTGGGTAGGGGAGTGAGGCTGGGTGGAGCTGGGTTGAGTGAGCCTGCCCTCAGGCTCCACAAAAACTGGTTAAAGAAGCTGTTTTGGCAAGGGTCAAAGATCCACTCCAGGCTTCTGGAGAAAGCTGCCAGGGAGGGGCTGAAGTGGCCCCACCCAACCAGAAAGTCTGCTTGTGGGAGAGGGGCCATCTGAGATTCACAGTCTGGTCATCAGGAGTAGGTTTCACTCTTCTCTCCATCCCCTGCTTCAAAGTCTCTCTCTGGTGTCTGCCAGCAGGCAGGAGCTCAAACTAGCTGAGCTCCCCCACAATGGCACTGCAGGCTGGGAGCTTTCCTAAGATCCCATCCTGAGCTAAGAGCATGGCCTTCCTGTGACGGTTGGGGTGCTCCACAAGTGTGCTGTGGCTAGGACCCATGTTGCACTCTTTTTTCAGTTCTGCCCACATGGGCTCCCTCACCTCCCAAGATTGGTTCACAAATCTGCCCTCTCTGTCCCTGAGCAACACAACTGAGTACTGGGTGTGGCCTGCAGGCCTGTCCCCAGGTCCCCAAAGATTAATCTCTGACTGTGCCAGGGAGTAATGTCCTGGTCCTGAGTTACCTATGGGGTGCCTCAAGCAGGTTTGCTGTACCTCCACTTTGGGTTGTGCCCTGTTCTGATGGAATAGCCGGGTGAGCAGCACTAGGGAGGGACAGCAAGCAAGGAGCTCACAGTCTGAGCACCTTTTAGTCCACAGCAGATCTTTAGGAGGAAAGGTTTGAGCCCCACTCTCTGTGGAAGCCTTGATGTGGTGGATACACCAACAGAGGGGAAGCAATCACTCCTGAGAGCCCCAGCTCAATCATCTCTCTTGGCAGCCACGCGTGGGAGAGGGGAAGGGGAGGTAAAGAGTCTGAATGGAGGAAAGCTACCACTCTGGTCATCTCTGACCCTCTCTCCAGAAGGTGGCCCAACTGGAATGTCTAGGCTCACTCTGGGGTCATGCAGATCCCCTGGGCCCCAATATCCCCTATGGCTCCCCTAGTCTGGGCTGGAGTTGGTAAATGTTTGTGTAGGAACTAGTGAGATGAAAACTGATGAGCTGAAGCCCCCTGGGGAGGACAAAGGCACATGGTGTGTGGAGAAGCAATATGGTGCCTGCCTTCTAGGCTCAGTTTGTGGTGACTGGAAGCTCCCCAAGGGAGCTACTAGCTCCCCAAGGGGGCTAGTAGCCTGGTGCTTTGTCCTCATGAAGCTCCCAGTTTACTGGTGGCAGCAGTTTTGGGGCTTGTGAGAGTAGAATGGTTCTCCAGCAGCTCAAGAGCCTGCTGACCACCAGAGATGTGAGGGAGGGCAACACAAACCACTCCAACTACCCTTTTCACCGGACTCCAAGCCTTTCAGGGGTTGATCTCTGCTGATATCTTGCTCCTTCTTGTTCTGCTCTGCAACTTCTTCCTGTGGAATCTCTGGTAGGTACTGACACTTTTCCCTTGGAATTACACCCAATCTATGTTTATTTGTTTGTCTCTTCTTTTTCAACTAAAATCTGTCCTTCTTTGTGAGATGATCTGGCAGCTGATATCTCTGGTCAGACATCTTCCCTTTTTTTTCCACTGAATTGTATATTTTTAAAAGGTGAGTTTTATAGTATATGAATCATATCTCAATAAAAAATTTCATTATTGTTTCTAGACTTAAGCTTTTACTTTTAACTTTCCTTCTATGTTGGATGTAATCATTGTTAATACTTACAGCTGTATAGTACCATAATAGAGCAAGATAACTATGTATACATATATATCTTTTCCCAAGCTCCTTTATCTAATATGCAGACTTACTACCAGAATCTTTAACCATAGCAGTCACTTTCTTCCTTAGACATCCCAGGAGGAATAATTTAGTTGGTAGTGATGGAGGCTTTGAAGGATTATATTGATTGGTTGTTGGTTAGTTGGCTGGTTGATTTTTTGAACTTCTTAATTATCTGAATTAAGCATATATGATGCAGCTACACCTAATCCCCTGAAGAGTTTTCTTCCGTTGAACTCCTTGGCAGCCTACCTGTCTTACTTTCCTCTCTGGACTGACCCTTAAATGTTACGATCCCCCTTATTCCTTCCTGGAATATCTTCTCACTCTAGGCCAGTGCTCCTCAAACCTTGGCCCATTTCACCCTAGAACAATTAAAGCAGAATATCTGGGGATGGGTCTCAGGCTTCAGGATATTTCCTTAGCTCCTCAAATCATTTCAATGTGCAGTCAGGAAAGAAACTACTGTTTGTTGAATTCCCACCCCCACTCGGAGATCTCAATCAGCCACTTCAATTATTATCTTTATACCAGCGACTCCCAAATCTATGTCTTCAGTTACCACCACCTTTGTCATTCAAAAAAAAAAACCCTATACCACAAAATAAAACTTTACTTTTAACAAGACAAAGGATTGTTGAAATTTAGATCACTTCATTCTAGATTGTTCTAACTCTTTCTCTTTTTTGAGGGGCAAGGTGCCTGCACTTTGTTGTACCTTAAAGAACTAATTAGACTGCCCACTTGGTAAATAAACACATGTGAGAATGCCTTCCCTAAATATCAGACATTTAAGGTGATCTCCATTTGAAAGTCCTATAGCACTAAAAAATCAGTATGTCTAAAAAGTAAACTCATCATTTCCACATTTCTCCAGACAAAAACTGCTCTTTGTAACTGGCACTAATAACATCCACCCAGAGGCTAAAGTAAAAAAACTTGGTAATCATTATTTACTCCATCATTCACATCCTCACCTCCAATTATTGACCAAGTAACATCAATTCTAACTCCTTAATAAATCTTGAACCCGTATGCTTTCTCTTCGCCCCACAGCCACCGTTTCCTCCTGTCTGGAGTACTGCAACAGCATCTTTATTCATCTTCTTGCCCACAGTTTTTGCTCGTTCCACACTACTGTCAACATTTTGTTTCTAAACACAAATGTTTTTGAGTACCTAAAATCTTTCAGAGGCTCTTTCCTGCGCTTAAGATAGTGCTTACATTTCATAGCATGGTTTACAAAGCCCTTAAAAACCTCTCCAGTTGTTTTCACTGCTCCTTGTCATAGTAGTCCATTCCCTTCATCACTGCTTCCCCTGCCTTCAGTGGAAATTTTACTTCCCTTCCACACCCACATCATGGTGCACTTACTCTGTTATTGCATCAATTGCTAACTTTATTGTCTCCCCAGCTACAAGTGAGCTCCTTAGAAGCAGAGGCAATGTCGTGTTCTCCATTATGGACCAGTGCTTGGCACACTGCAAGGTCTCAGTATTTGTTGAAATAAAGAATGAATAGATAAACCAATGAATGAATAATAGCCCTGATATTCCTTCTCACAAATCTCAACAAAATTTGCATTAATCCTCTTCAGGCAGTTAGAATACAAGAAAAACAGTAGCTTAAAAAAAATCTTGCACACACATGCACAGCAGACCCATGGGCTATCTTGTGGATATTAAAAGGCTGTAGTTCATTCATCCAACATTTGTAAGTAGTTACTATTAACTCTGTCCATAATGAGCTTATATTATGCAGTGACAACAGTCACCTAGTCATCTTAAATTAAGAAATATTAAAGTATAAAATATGGCATTTAATGTAATAGCTACCATTACCATTCCAAGAACTATGCCAAGCAGCTGACACATGCTGTCTCATTTAACCTCCACAATTTAGCTCTGAAGTAGATCGTATTACAACTTCTCAGAGGAAGAAACCAAGCCGCAGAAGGCTAAGCACCTTGCCTACAACAACATAGTCAGGATGTGAGAAAGGCAGTATGGCAACCTTTGTCTTTCTACCCTTCCTTTGAATGGGTGTACTTCTACTCTTGCACAATAGCAGAAAAGAAAAATTAACATGAAACTTACATTGTCATTGCCATGTCAGGTCCAATCTTGCTCTAAGAAATGACAGAATACAAAGTTCAGGTGGCTAGAATGAAAAATGCCTCTGAGTTGATAAAAGAATGCACATCCAGGGAACATAGCCCCATGTCAAAGGTGTCGCTTAAAAGCTTACTGAATTCTTCATTTGCATGCAACCTAAATGAGTTTTAAAATGCAGTGTAAAATGTATCTTTGGCTAAGTCGTATGTCCCACAGTTCCCCCTATCTTAGAGATAAGCCAGATGCCTAAAAGTACACATTATTTAGGGGATGTTATTTAAATAGTCTAGCATATTAAATAGTTAACATATTCTAACACTGAGTTCACTTTCCTGAAAAATGCTATTGGCTACTAACTTCTTCAGCTTGACGTTCTTTCCTTGTTGAAATTCCTGTCATCTTCTCTGAATAACTTTCTTTAACAAATTTAGTTATAAAATCTAATAGGAGCCTCATAGAAATAGCCTACAGGGTGTTCTGTTTGTCTGCTATTCCTCTCTCACACCTAAATTGCTCAAAATAATATGCTCTCCAGTTTTTATTACTTAAATTAGTAACCTGGCCAAATGATACCCAGCTACTAAACACTACTTCATGCTTCTAAGGGTAATCTCTCCCTATTTTTAAATTCTCTAAGATTAAACAACTCATTTTAATCCCACTGTATTTAGGTTCCCATGTATTGTGTAAGACAGCAAATCACTCATTCATTTCATTTATCCAACAGACCTTTATAGGCTTATTATATACCACAAGTTGTCTTTAATTTATTTATTCAAAAAATACTTACTAAGCATCTATGTGCTGGGGATTTAAGGTAAACAAGATAGTCAAGGTTTCTTATCTTACGTGCAAGTCTTAAAGCAGACCCTATTTTTCAGCATCTTGACACCCTACTGATCACATAGAACAGTGATTATCAACAGCAGAAGTCAGCAAACAGTGGCCTGTTGGCCAAATTCAGCCTGATGCTCACTTTTGGATGACCCACGAGTGAAGCATGATCTTTACATTTTTAAATGATTTTAAAAAGTCAAAAGAAAAATACCTCATGATACATGAAAATTACATTAAATTCAGATTTCAGTGTCTGTAAATAAAGTTTTATTCAAACATAGCCATGTGCAGCTGTTTACATTCATGGCTGCTTTTGCACTACATCAGCAAAGGTGAGAAGTTGTGACAGAGATCACATGTGGCACTCTCATGCTCATTGCTCTGCGCACCTGTCTGGTGCACAACAAATCACAGTTATAACTGAACATCATTTCAAGTGTCACGTGTGTTGTCATGCCAATTTTTTTTACTATTACCAGTATATATCCATCATGTCAAAACAAGAAAAGAGAAGAAAAGCAAACTTCAAAATGCCAGGCTTTCAGCATACACTAAAAGGTGAATTGTTTTGTTATTAAATTAGATGACAAAGCATTTTCTTTGTTATGCAATGACATTACAGCTGTGCTAAAAGGAGACAATAAATGCCCGATCAGTCACTCATCACAATATTCCCAACTCATAGCAAAGTGATGGTCAGAAAAATTATAAAATTTAAAACAGACTATTTTATCACAGTAGAATTTCTTCACAAAAATAAAAAAATGAAAATGAGACTACAACCAAAGTGAGTTTCTGAGTGGCTCATTTTTCAGCCAAGCAAGGGAAACCATTTACCAATGGCAAGTTAATTAAATCATGTCTGATTGCAGCAGCTGAAGAAATGTGTCCAGAGAAAATAATTTGTTTAGAACTATTAATCTCTTCATAAGAACAGTTGTTCAAAGAGTTGAGGATGTTGGGAGCAATATCAATAGTCAATTTTAAAATAAGGCCAATTATTTTGAGTGGTTTTCCTTGGCTTTTGATGAGCTGACAGATGTTATGGATACTGCTCAGTTCTTTCAAGGAGTCAGTGATGATTTTGAAGTGACTGAAGAATTAGCCTCTATGAATAGACTGCATGGAACAACTACAAACAAGAATATTTTCAAAGAAGTTGAGAAAACATTAATTCAATACAACTTAAGTGGACTCTTCTAAAATGTGTTACAACTTAGAGTGGTAAAAATTATGTGAAAAACAAAAAGAGGTTTGGACAAATTTACAGAGCTTGTAAAAATGGAAGATATTTAAAGTCTGTGGTTATTTATTATATTACCCATCAGCAGGTACTTTCCAGAAAATATTTGAATATTTGACATTAAATCAAGAGTGTCAATGGTGATCTTCATTTGCTCTGATAGGCTCAGCCACTATTAGTCCCATAAAGTTTTCTCAGAAATAGAAGCTTAATATCCCGACTCTCTCAACCACACAACGGTTTGATGGTTTAGTAGTAGTAAACTTTACCTGTGATTTTTGAGCTCAGGGTCAAGAATAAAATTTTTCTGAATAAGAAGAACCACCACCACTGAACACTGAATAGCTTTGGAAATTACTTTTTCCTAAGGACTTGATAATGTTTTTTAATGAATTAAATCTAAAATTTCAAGGCAAAACAACACTTACATGCAAAACTTTTATGATGGTAAAGTCATTTTGATGACAATTAATGTTGTTTGAATCACAAGTTATGTCAAGCTGTTTTATATACTTCCTATGCTGTCAAAAGATAAAACAAAAAGTGAGATTTCCATTTCCACACAAATTTGGAACGGATATATTTTCAGAGCTCAAACTACAGCAGTATTTTTCAGACCTTGATGCAAGTGCAAAGGAAATTTCCATATTTCAAAATCCATTTAACTGTACCACTGAGGAGTTTCCACCTAACTTTCAATTGGAAGTGATTAATGTGCAATGTAATGACATGTAAAAGGAAAATATGAAGAGAAAAATCTAATAAATTCTACAAATGTCTTCCAGGCAATGAATATGCTCAATTAAAATCTTGTGCTTGTGGATTCATATCACTGCTTGGCAGCACCATTCTGCGTGAAAAGACATTTTCAAAGATGAAATATGTAAATTCTTATTACAGATCAGCATTAAGAGATAAACATTTGCAATCAATTCTGATGATAGGGAACACTAACTTTGTACCTCAGTTAAATGAAGTATAATCCTCCAAAAAAAAGAATTCCATTCTTCTCATTACAAACTTGTATTACAAAAAATCATACTCAATTATTACATTTGTGAAATTTATCTTCTCCCTTATTGTATAAGTACTTGCATAAGATTCTCAATTTTGCCTCTTGACCTGCAAAGCCTAAATTATTTACTGCATGGCTATGTATCAAAAAAGTTTGCCAACCCCTGCTCAAGTAGATTGGTGGTTTCTAAGGAGCAGAAACTGTTTATATTTCCCAAAAGTAGATAATAAAAACATAATAAAAAAGTGTCATGTATTGTGATTGATATAAATAGAAAAGTCTAAATATAACCTTGTCAGAAAGATGAACAAGATACACTCCTAAGACACTTACTAAAGATTTTGACACAGTTTGACATTGAGAATAAAGAGAAAACATACAATGGCAACGGACACCTCATTGGTGCTCACAGCCTCCACAAAGACTCCAGTGTCCCTCTCTTGGCTTGAGAATCCAGAGATTTCTAGCGACAACTATTTGTAACAAAGAGGAGGTCAGCGGAATCTAGTGGCCTGGAGATTAGAGTCCTTCCCTTCCCATGCAAATCTCCTGGATTTTTCTGCAACTCTATGAAGAAGGCAGGAACCAAACTAATGAATGAGGTACAATTTCCCAATGTAGAATAAAGGCCCAGAGTAAATCTGAGTCAATGTGAAAATAAAAAACTGCATATGCATTTGTGAACAAGAGTCATAATTTAGATGATAAGGCCAACCTTATAATCATGCAAAGACTGAAGTAAATTGGAGTGCCTGGTACCAAAAGTATCAGCTATCATTACAGGGTATCCCAAAAGTCATCACATATAGGGAAAATGGGAAATTGAAGCTAAATGTAACTTTATTTACAAAATATTCATTATAAAATTTTTCCTTTGTATGGAGACTTTTGGGACACCCTGTGTTATTTCTCTAGCTCATCTCCTGCTACTACTTTCCTTTCACATTTCCTGCTTCTTATGCTCCTCAGTATTCCCAGAGTTGAACTTTCTGTGCATTACCATATAATATTCCTTCTCCCTGAACTTGCATTCCTCCCTTATCTCCTGGTTATTTTATTTTATCCCCCCAAACTCCATTGATCCCCAGCCTTCTCTGCCCTGCTCAGTGCTCTTGACAGTGACCCCACAGACTGCAATATCCAGTTCCCTTGCCAGCTGGCTTTTCATTAGCTTCAGCCAATGGGAAGAAAAAGAGATCAAAGAATTTCTTCATGGCTCCCTCTTATTTAGGCACTGTATCTCCATAAGTAGTAAGTTGCCTCTGTGACCACAGTTTCAGTTAGGTGGCCTCTCCTCTGCAATCTCAGCTCTTACTGCACTCTAGGAGCTCTAATTCCTTCTTGTCCTTTTGGCCCTGTGGGACAGTGATAGCTTCCTGCTTTTCCTGCCTCTCCATTGGTTCTGTTCCCTTTGCCCACACTGTTGTATGCAGTACCTTCATTTGAATGGCAAGGGCTGAATTCTGTTTTCTGCTTCCCTCCTGAGTGATAAATCCACCTCACAAATTCTTATTCACTCAGCTTGAGTAGATGCACCTCCATGAAACCCTATTTGACAATACTTGTCCCCAGGTTAAGCTCAAAACTCCCTTCCACCTTACATAGTGTGAAAGGAAGGGAGGGAAGATGGAAGAAGAAACCTATAAATGTCTTCATTTATTATTTGTTAAAGGTGGAGGCAAAAGAGAGCTGGAAAATGAAAAATGACCTAAAATAATAATTCTATCTATTAATAGGGCTACCTCCAGGTCTTGTTTGTTTTCCCCAATGTAGCACTTTTTCTTTAAAATTCTCAGACTCCCCCCAAAAAAATACCGTAAAAATTAAAGCAAAAAATAGCAACAGTCATCAAAAGAACTGCCATAGAAGCCTGAGAAAAATCCAGTATATCCAATTTTATCAGAAGTAAGTGACTGAAACAAAGAAAAGAGATGGAGGAAAAAAATGTTCAGACACATTTAGGTTTGATGTTGATGAAGCTGATGATAATTGTCATATTTTTCTGTGCTTAAGATGGTATAATATTAAGGCTAATTAATAGAAAGTCTCAACTTTTACATCATATATGTTTTTTTAAAAATCCAACTCCTTTAGAGAAACATAACAGGACCATGACCCTAAAATGACTAAGATGTAAAGCAGAGAAAATTACATTAGTTTTGTTTAAAAATTGAAATTATCTTTACTGAAAAAGAAATTATTTTCATTATAAGAGATATTTACTGTAAGAATAAATATTTGAACCCAATTTCAGAAAACTGATTTAGGATTTTTGTTTGATTTTTGGTTTTGTTTTTTACACATTAGTGAGGTATCCTTCAACTTCAATATGTACACAAATTATCTCGGGATCCTATAAAATGCAGACTGATTCATTAAGTCCAAGATGGGACCTGAGATTCTGAGTTACTATCAAGCTCCTAGGTGAAACCTATGTTGCTGGTCTGTTAGCACACTTTCAGTAGTTAGACTAAACCTTATGGAAAAAAGTGTCTGTTCCTGCTCTTCTAGTTTTATGTTAAAAGTGGTTCTCAAGCCTCAGCTATATCAGAGTCATTTGAAAACTTGGTGAAACACAGACTGTTTTTGTACCCTGTATTTTGACTTTATGGATAGTACACGTGATAAGATTGCATAGAATTAAATACACACACACACATGAGTGCATGTAAAACTGGTAAAAATGGATCTCTGTATTATTTCTTTTGGTTGCATGTCAACCTACAATTATTTCAAAACAAAAGTTTTTTGGAAAAAATCATACAGATTGGAAAGTGACCTGATAATTTATATTTTCAGCAAGTTTCCAGGTGATGTAACAAGTCTGGGGTTACACTTTGAGAACCACTGATGTAAAACAATGGTTTTCTACCATGGATGGACATTAGATGCTTTTTAAAAACTCTTAATGCCCAGCCACACCACAGAATAATTAAATAGTAATTTCTGAAGGTGAACCTTGAGCATTAACATTTTTGTAAAAGCTTCTCAGGTAATTCTAATGTGCAGCTAAGGTTGAGAACCACTGATCTAAAATTAAAAATCTTCTCTATTTCTTCAATAATAACCCACCTTATGTCATTTAAGAAAGATGTACAAGAATAGCAAATTTTCCATAGTTTAAAAAGTGAAGACAAAAAACAAAAGATAAATTGGCAAAGCTGCCTTAAATAGAACTATGTTTTTCTCCTAAACTCTAAATGTGATGTCAGTTAGTCATTAAAGACTGTTACACATGTTTTGTTGACAAAATTAAGCTTTATTTATTCTAGAGATTTTCCAAAAACAGTACGTGGAACTCTGATCACAGTTATTACCTAACCCACAAGGGTGTTGTGTGAATTAATGAAATAATGCTTATAAAGATTTTGAGAATCTTGGAAGGGTAGTGAAAAAAATACAATCATACTATTATTAGTACATTATGCTGAATCCCATAATAAATCTAATAGTTCATTCAAGGAAATAGGAACATAATTTGTTTATTAAAATGGGAGAAAATAAACATAAAATATTTTAAGATGAAATCATAAAAATTTGACCAAAAGAGATCAATTGTCAGAATTCAGGATGGAAAATACTTTTTAAGCGTAAACATGGTAAAAGAGGCCATGAAAGAAAAATTATTAAATTTTACACAAATATATTATTTGGTACATTAAGAACACAAATGAAATTAAAAGACAAACCAAGAAAGACTAGTTAAAACAACTATGAGATGGGCATAGTATTATCAATCTACAAAGAGCTCATAGGAAGATTTACACTGCAATAACAAAGAACGTAAATAGAGAATTCACCGTATGTATAATTTATTTAAGAAATAAGAAAAAAACATTCAAAATCATTAATAATGTAAAAATAATAATGAGTATGATTCACCTATAAAATAGGCAGTTTTTTAATCAATGTGTAATTTATTAGTAAGAAATTGACATGAAAAGTATTATCCATTATTCTTCCTAGATCTCCATTAAAATGGGTATATATAAAATGATAGATATATGAGAAATTATTTTAAAAGAATGAACAGTACTGGAATAAAGAATACTGGAACAGAAATGTTGAGGATTTTCTTCTTAGGTATATTCTAAATGAACCAAAATAAATGCAATCACCATGGGTCCATTGATAACTCACACAACTAAAAAAAAATGTTGACAAAGATATAAGATGACCTTGTTAGAGGATGAGATGATACAGGAGGCAAGTGAACAAGTGGCACAGCATCCATTTTGCAACTGAGAATGGTATTTGAAAGCAGGGCTCTTAACGGAGGCCGCACGTTTGTGCACTGACAACACTAAGTAGAAAGCAGAATGACAGGGTTAAACTCAGCTATTCCAGATATGAGACCCAGTTTATAATTGGAAAGAAGGACTATTATAGCATCAGGTGCATAAACAGCTAAATCAAATATAACAGAAACAAAGGTGAAATGGAACAAGAATAAAATTGATGAGACATAATAAATATGAAAGACAGACAGACATCTAATATAAAGATATCTAACTCAAACTAGCCTCAACAAAAAAAAAGGAGGACAAATAAAGAACGTATTGGCTCACAGATGTTAAGAGTTCAAAGGTATTCCAGCTTCTTTCATGCATAGATCCTGTTAATCAGCTGAGATCAGATGCCTATGCCTATGCCCAGATCCAGTCCTCATGTGATCTGAGGACTGGAATCTAATGCGCCTCGTTCACAAGACCATGCCCAGCATAGGATACAAGTAGGATCATTCCTATCTGAAACACATGTACCAAACAATATTCTTATAAAATGGAGGAGGGATGGGTACCCTCAAAGAAAAGGATGCTAAGCAGACATAATTCCTACATCCACTCTAGTAAATTATATACTGATTTGTGGAATACAAGTAACAACATGAGTAATTAGAATAAGAAAAGGTCATAAATGATATGGACAAATTTTCAAAAGGTGTCTGAATATATCTATCATTATATCCTGTGGTGCAACAATATAGAGAGAATGTAAGTTGAATGATAGGGCTAGTAAATGAATTCACAGATGGATGAACAGCTGTAACCAAACTCTGTGGGTTAATGGAAAAATGGCAGGTAAACTAGAGTTTGGTAATAAGTCACAATAATGTTGGTCTCTTCTGAACACGCTTTCTCATTTTTGGCAATACAGACAAACTGAGAATTTTTCAAGTCTCTAAGTTCTGGTACCTTTCTGCTCAACAATTTTTCTTCAATTCTTCTCTTTCCTCTCATAATTTACTGTCAGCATTCAAGAAGATTTGAACATTTTGCTTAGAAATCTCCTCAGCTAAAAAACTAATTTCATGACTTGCAAGTTCTGTCTTCCAAAAAACACTAGAACACAATTTCTTTGTCAAGTTCTTTGCCACTTATAACAAGGATCACCTTTTCTCGAATCGCCAATAACCTGTTTCTCATTTCCTTCTGAGATCTCACCACTTGGACTTTATCACTCATATTTCTACCAGCATTCTGTTCATGGTTATGTATGTATTCTCTAGGAAGATGGAGGCTTTCTCTCCTCTTTTCTTTCTGAGCCCTCACCAGACTTGCCTTTAATGCACATATTTCTACCAAAAATTCCTTCACAGCAATCTCAGCTTTTGCTAGCATGCACCTCAAACTCTTCCAGCCTTTACCTATCATCCAGTTCTAAAGCCACTACCACATTTTAGGTATTTGTTACAGCAACATCCTACTTCTCAGTACCGGAATCTGTATTAGTGCTCTTGGGCTTCTATAACAAAATGCCACACATGGGTGCCTTTATAACAGAAACTTATTTCTCACAGTTCTGGAGACAAGAAGTCCAAGAATCAGGCTCCAGCTGATTTGGTTTTTGATGAGAGGACTTTACATGCTTAGAGATGGCTACCTTCTTGCTCTCCTCACATAGCCTTTCCTCAGTGCATGCTCATGGAGAGAGAGAGAGAGAGAACTCTCTGATGTCTCTTCTTATAAGAACGCTAATCCTTTCAGATTAGGGCCCTGCCCTTATGACTTCATTTAACCTTAATTACTTCCTTAGAAGACCATCTCCTAATACAATCATACTAGGGGTTAAGACTTCTGTATATGAATTTGGGGAGAAACATTTAGTCCATAACAACAATACGTGTGTGGGTATGTGTGTGTACATAAATAACACATAAAATACATGTGAACATATACACCCATATGTTTATGGATATGTCTGTGCATATGTATTTATGTGTGTATATACATACATTTAATTTATAAAATTGTAAGCACAGCCTATAAGTCAGATGCCATTTTATTGTCATTTTTACAATTACAATCAGGTCTCTTTGACCTGAAGGCAAAGAGAAGTTATACAACTTTCCCAAGATCACACAGCCTGGAAATTGTGGAACCTGGATTAAAACCCTACAGAGGCTAGGCTTTTATCTACTATCCTATTGTGCTTTTCTCTATGTAGAAATTAAAACAAGGAAACAACAATGGATACAACAGATTTGTTTAATTGTGGAAAAAAACTATTTTATGACAATAAATTTGAATATAGAGATTAAGCAGATGAATTTCTAGAAAAACATACTCAATAAAATTGACTTGAAAAGAAATAGAAAGCCTGCATAAATTTTTAACCTTAAAAATAATTAGATCTATAATTTAAAATCTATCCATTCAAAAACCACTAGGCTTATATGGTTTAACAGATCATCTCTACCAGTTTTTAATATACAGATAATTCCAATCTTCTAGAGAATAGAAAAGGAATGGATATTCCCTATTTCATTATATAAGACTAACCTAACATAAAAGCCAAAACCAAACAAGAACAATATGAGAAAAGAAAGTTCTGAGCAAGTTTATTTATCAAAATAGATGTAAAAGTCTTGGATAAAACTCTAGAAAAAATATACCTATAAATGTGTAAAAAAAATACATTGCTACCATTGGGTTACCCTTGGAATACAAGGATGATGTAATACTAGAAAATATATAATTCACTTTCTAGCAATAGCAGGGCCAAACTGAAGATACCTATGACCCAGCCATTCTACCCTCAGGTATAGATTCCAGACTATTTCAAACACATGAACAGCAAAACAGGTACAAGAATGTGCACAGCAATGTTGTAAAAGTGAAAAATGGGAAACAATCTAAAAATCTTTCAATAGGTGAATGTAAACAAAGGCTGCCACACTGAAGGAATGGAAAAATGCAGGACATAAAAAAAGTGAATGTATTAGAACTATATGTATTAACATAGATAAAACTCACAAAAATAAGACAGAGAAAAGAGGTAATTTTCAGAGCAATGTGTCAGTATGATACTATTTCCGTAAAGTTTAAAAACATGTAAAACAGTACCATGTACTATTTAAAGATATATACATATGTAATACAAGAATAAAAATACGTGAGATATTGATAACATCAGATAGTATTTATCCCTCTGTGGGTAGGAAAGGGAATGAGAGTTCACCTGGATCCATTCTTCCCTCCAGGCTTGTACACATCGAGGCCGAGAATGCTCAAGCCCTCTTCTCGCCATTCTCCCTTCTTCACCTATGAAACTTCTACTCAGCTTTCAATATTTAGATCAAATTTCACTTCCTATGCTCATCTGGGCTCCCACCATTCTCTGTGCAAACCACAATTCAAGTAGTAATCATATAAATTATTATTTATATATTATAATCCTGTCTTCTTCATTGTGGCTCTTTACCTGAACTCTGGAAGCTCCCACTTAAAGGAATTCAATTAAATTCAGCAAGTATCTCATAAGAATCAAGTACTATGTTCCTAATCCTTGGCTGAGTGCTATGTTGCTAAATATATGGTTCCTGCCTTCAAACAGATTACCAAAAGAAAAAAAAGAGTGAGAAGATTTAATATACATAACACTATTAGAAAACTATACAATCAATCAAATGCCAGCATGTGCTAGGTTAAAGAGGAAAGAAGGTCATAAGAGGTTAAAGGTTATAAAAGAAGTAGAATTCAAGCTGGAACTCTTACAGAAGAAAAAGCCCAAGGAGGAATATAGAGTAATGTTGACTAGGTCTTTGGAAACACTCTAAAGCAAAGGCCAGCAAATTTTTTCTGTAAAGGGCTCGTGGTAAATATATGTAGCTTTACAGGTTATACTACAGTCTCTGTTGCAACTAGTCAACTCTGCTGTTGTAGCACAAAAGCAGCCAGACGACACATAATCAAATGAGCATAGCTGTGATTAAATAAAACTTTAGTTATGGACACTGAAATTTGAATTTCATGTAATTTTCATGTGTTACAAAATACTATTCTTCATTTGATTTTTTCCAGTCATTTAAAAATGAGGAAACTATTCTTAGCTCCTGGGTCACATAATACCAGCACAGAACCATGGGCTAGTTTGCCAACCCTTGCTCTAAAAGACTGCCAGCTGCAATACAGAAAATGAAATAAATCAGCCTGAGGAGAAGATCTGTACTACAATCTGATAATAAATGCTAAACAATAGAAGGTCAGGATAAGTCTAGATATTAAGGGCCTTATAAGTATCAAGATAAAATAAACATACCAATAAACAATGCAAACAGAAATATCAATGAGACAATGTTTTATGAACTCATGTGGTTGGCAACACATCCCTACCTGGCAATTAAAATGTATAATTTCCAAAGTTTTAGGAAGTAAGAAAGGGAATAAGTGCCATCATTGAACCCAGAAGGTACCTCATCAGCTGGAGCCACACAGTTAGTGAGGAGATAATACAAGGGTTCTGAGTATCCACCGCTCAACCTCTCCGGAACAAGCCAAGTATTTGCACAGAAGTCAGGGAGGAAAAGAAGATAAGACTTTCAACTATTAGAAATGTTTATAGGAAAAGAAGAGGGAGGAGTAGGTGGAAAGGAAAGAAAGTATTTTCAAGTTTAGAGAGCCCAAGAGATTCTATTCTTGATGGGGCTTTGTGGGAATGGCACCATCTATATAGATATCTATGGCTCCTTTTCCTTTTTTCTTTCCTAAAACAGTCGATGACTGAAACACTATATAGAGTTTCAAAGGAGTTTCTGATTCCTTGGTGTTGAAAAGAGCTGGATTCAAGTCCCAAGTCTGTCTAATTTGCTCTGTAACCTTTACTAGCACATTCTACGAGGTGGCCTGTTTATAATTAATATAGATGATATAAGAAATTATTAGCAGGCAAATGAATTTACATTATGCAAGTAATTATAATAGCTACTAGTTAACGAGCTACTGGTAATTTCCATTAACTATAACAATAATAATCTTAGGAATAAATAATGAATTAGGATAAAATTTTTGGATAAACTTGAAGGTGGAAGGTGGATAGAGATGTGTGTATTAGAGTATGACTGTGGAACTCGCCATAGCTTAGCCTTCAGATTTATCCAAAATAATTTATGCAAAGATGCTTATCAGCATTCATTACTTTACATAGAAGTCTTCTTATATGCCATGTGTCTAAAAGCAGCAAAATATTCCAAACCAGATTCCTTCAAGGCTGAGAAAAACCAACTGTTAAGACTTTGGAGCTTTCTATTAAAGTCTAATATGCTGGGATTGGAAAACTTCAATATGGATAACAGATATTTTTTAAAAGACTAAAAATGGAGGCCGGGCATGGTGGCTCATGCCTATAATACTAGCACTCGGGGAGGCTGAGGTGGGAGGATCATTTGAGCTCAGGAGTTCAAGACCAGCCTGAGCAAGAGTGAGACCCCACCTCTACTAAACTAAATAGAAAGAAATTAGCTGGACAACTAAAA
>CAUYMX010004147.1:0-27651 GCA_963573855.1 Lepilemur septentrionalis
CATGCCTGTAGTCCCAGCTACTCGGGAGGCTGAGGCAGAAGGATCGCTTGAGCCCAGGAGTTTGAGGTTGCTGTGAGCCAGGCTGACGCCACGGCACTCTAGCCCAGGCAACACAGTGAGACTCTGTCTCAAAAAAAAAAAAAAATACTGCCTATTCCCATCACTATTATATAATGTTTTTTCACTTGTCTATCTGGAATAGTCTCACATTCAGCAGGCTAATTTCTGGCAATCCAAGATTTAGATATAGGTTTTAATTGAATATAGCTCAACCTTCAATAACACCACCACGGGAGCCAGTCCCACCTCACTGGTTAATCATCTCATTATTCACTGGATTTGTTTGCCTTTTGTTGCTTCACATTTTCAAGTGGTGGCAGAAAGCCTCCTCATATAACTCTGACTTGTCCTAGTCACTCATCAGTTACAGATGCTGACTTGTGCACTCTCCAGGTAATTCATGTGCTTCTGCTTGCCCTCAATAAAAGCTAGTTATCATTTTCCCTTACCCATGCAGGAACACCATGTCATGATGTCCTTGAGGATCCCGACTTAAGAGCTGAAACTATTAACACAAACATTCCATGATTCTGGTGGTTCTGCCTGGCTTGTGGGAATGGTGGGCCATGGGGTGGCTTGTCAAGGTGGCATTTGCATGATACAGTCAGTCTTCTGAGCTTAAAGGAAGAAGAGAGTTGAGGGGCTAATGCTTGTTCCTAGGATAATGGATCAGGCTTGGGGAAAAGGAGTAATTTTGAATAGAATGAGATGTCACTCAAATGGTTTCAAGTTAGTGTTAAGAAGGATGCAATAAAAAATTGATTTAGGTGACTTTCTTCACTTGAAGTGACACTTAAGCCAAATCCAGTGTCCTGAGTATTGGACACCCCACATCTGTCCTAGGAAAGTACCAGACACATCCAACCAATAGCTAGAACAGGAGAGAAGGACATGACAGTTGCTACAAGTAACTGGAAAACTCATGTTTGCACTCAAACTTGAGCCAGCTGCTGGGAACTCTGAAATAACTAAATAGAATCTAAGCGAGGCTGAAGTTTCTAAGATTTCTAATTCAGATGAACCAGAGAAATGCAATTTGTTACATTATCATTAAACTGATGTGGCCTGGGGAAATACAAGTCTCAATGGCCAAAGACAGGAATGACACATTTTTAAAAACCTGATTTCTACTTGGGTTTTCAGAATCACAGTTTAATAAAAATAAAAACACAACTTAAAGTCTTTTAGTTGTGTTCAGTGTAGTCCTTAGACATGTTGACCAACATCATCTGAGACTTTGTCAGAAAAGCAGAATTAACGCTCCGCCCCCAACCTACTGCTAAAGTATCTGTATTTAGCAATAGTCCTGGGGGTTCATACACACAGGGCTTTAGGGAATGGGAAGTTGGGAATTAATTTTAGGGAATGGATTGGGAATTAATTTGGCCAGGAGACAAAAGTAGAAAATTTTTTTAACTCTTTACTTATTTACAATGTATCCCTGTCTCCTGTAGGTAATTGAGCTTTAGCTGTGGTACTATAATTTAGTTCACAATATGTTGGAATTTTTATGATAATATTTTTAAAAAATTATGTAATCCATATTTTATAACTATTAATAGTCTAGTAAGATTTTTTTGGCGTTAGGTTCATGAATCACAGTATAAGAGGAATTCCGCTCCGATGAAGACAGCGCCTACAATGAACTCAGTGTACACATTAATCTCATAGGCAGTTATTCTCAGACGGCAATTAATGTATTGTAATCATCTGGGGACCTTGATCAGCTTGATGTCATAGAAATTTTTGGATAGGTGTGAGATATTTGAAATCTCAGATTTCAGATCAGAGTGATTCTAATACTTCTCCTCCCCCAAACTGTAAATAAACACATAAATAAAAACAGAAATAGCCTCCACACAGAAGTAATTTCTACATCTAAAATTCAGCAACACTTGCTATCTAGCATTCACTTAAGTATTCCTTTTTTTGGTGTTCATTAGTATCAATGAGTTACACTGAAGAAAGAAAACAACATATGTAAGACAAAGGAATGAACTAGATAATCTACTTCAAACTACTCATTATACGGATGAGAAAACTAAGATCTAGAAAGATAAAGAATCTTTGCTTAAGATCACAGCATTCATTAATATTTCTTCCTCATGCTCCTTTTCAATGTTCATGGCATTTTAGACTTTAACTTTAGTCCGTCAACTCTACTGATGATTTTAGAATTGCAAAATCCTTAATTTCTTAGTTAACTGAAACCACATACATAATCATTGCAATTTTGGGCCACAGTGACCTACGAACCTCACATTTTTGTGATGATCTCCTTTCCAACTATCTTTTCATCCAACGACATTTCAGCCACCTAGCTCCATGGTGATACCCTCTACTTGGTAATTATCTTTTCAATTTTTTTTTTTTAATTATCCTAACCTCTGACCACTGCTGTTAATTTTTCGGTTCACTTACTCTGGCTCCCAATGCAGTATTACTTCTACTGGGACCTTCCATCCACTGACTGTTACTTTTTTACTCTCTATTACCTGATACTCTTGTACTCAACGCCCCTTTTAGACTAGTTTAGATTTCAGGTCAATTGCTATTATTACTCCTTTGCAAAAAAGACAAACAAATAACCTCAGCTCCCTCTATTGTATTTTTTAGCAAAACCCCAACCGTGTTCAAATCTAACTCTCTGAGAAGCCACTGGTTTTCAGTTCCCTGGCAATCCCACTAACTTACCCTGGTCACTTTCACTCCTGTTCTCTGAATTGACACTTTTCTCTGTCTCTTCAAACCTCAAACACGTCTCTCCCTCCTGCCTCAGCAGGTATCATCACCTGGAAACCCAACTCTGACAAAACCAGATTGTTTTTACTGCATGTAAGGAGTAAAACTTGGTCAGAGAAAAACACACAGAAGGTGCTGACCAGACACACTTTACACGTAGACCACAAACGTCAGCGGGGCCCTCAGTCCTGCAGGATGGCCCCATCACCTTCTCCAGTCAATTCCATCCCTCACTCGTTCTCTTAAACCTCCAGCCAAAAGCCTTTCCCTCCCCACCTCATCTTCCTGCTCTTAAATCTGTTCATATATTCAGCTTGTCTTGATATGACAGATGAAAAGTCCCTTCTAGTGTGAGGCTGGACTGCCATTTGTTCAGCAGACGGAATCAGCTCTTGCTGACCAAGTCCTTTGCTCCTGCTGGTGAACTCTATTTCATTTTTGTCTTCACAGGTTCCCTTCCTATTGGGTCATTACCCCCAGCGTGAAAATATCTTACCGTATTTCTCATCCTGAAACAAACAGTTCTTCATAGACCCTTATTCCTTTCTGTTCGTTTTATCTGCTATTCTTTTTTAGAGACAAACTCCCTCAGAAGAGCTGTGTGTACTCAACAATTAATTTCTCCTTAAGAAAAACAAAAACGAAAACAAAGTAGAGGTTGCTTTCAGTGAAGTCAAATTTTGCAAATCTGGATCAACCTTTCTGCTGAAGACAATGAGGAAAGCTGGATAATACAGACATGTGTAAGAGGTGTCAGGGTAGGTGGCAGCTGAGAGGCCACGTGGCCCTTTTCATGGCTTGGGTGGGGGATAAGGGAACAGAGTCAGGAGTCCAGGGGCTGTGGTGGGCAGTGGGGGTCTCCGGTTACCTCCTTTGGCTCTGTCTTGGGACCCTGAAGAGCTGCACTTTAGGGTCAAGGGTAAATCAGAACCACACATGCCAACACAGGTGCTGCAGCTGAGCTTCCAGTCATTCCAGTCTAAATCGGACTGGAGTGATAGCTAAACAATGCGAAGAACTTAAAACACTAATGACATTTTTACCATTTCTCAGCTCACATGCCATTGTTATCATCTATTTCCCCTGGAATAATATCCTTCGGTGTTTCCTTTAGAGCAAATCTACTGATGTTAAAAGGTTAATCTCATTTTTTGTTTGCCTAAAATGACTTCACTTCATCTTAATTCTTGAAGTAGAAACATACTACCCTATGTTGGTAGTTATATTTGTCTTATCTTGTATTTTTACTGTTTCTCCATACTTTTTTCCAAATATATATTTTTTACTTACCTATTTTCCAAAGAATTCATTTTCTTTTCACTTGTGTCTCATCCAGTGCTCCTCAACCTTTTTCTTAAATTATCATCCCCTCCAAGGAGTTTTATTAGACATTTTTTCCCTAATCATGTCTTCATAAAATCTTAATACAGATATACTATTGGAAAAATGATAAAAAGACTGAAATAGTTTCTTTTGGAAATCTAAAAGATGCATAAACCTATAGAGAGGTGTTCAATCTCATTAGTAGCAGAGATATAAAAATTAAAACGTCAATAAGATGTCATTACACAATTATCAGAATAGAATAGCTAAATAAAAAATGATATTACTAAGTGTTGGTAAGTATGCGAAGCAACAAACTTGCAATCATTTTTGCAGATCTGTAAATTAGTGAAAGTGCTTTAAAAAAGTTTTTGCCATTATCGCCTAAAGTTGAAGAGTCACTTCATGTTTGACCCAGCAATTCCACTGTTAGACAGAAATAGATTCAACAAGAAATGCGGTCATGTGCACTTGGAGACATGGGCAAGAATGTTTATGTCATTATTCGACCAACTGAAAACTGGAAACAATCCAAGTATTATGGTCTGAATGTTTATGTCCCCCACAAATTTGTACAGTGAAATTCTAACTCCCAAGGTGATGGTATGAGGAGGTGGGGCCTTTCGAAAGTGTTCAGGTCATGAGGGTAGAGCCCTCATGAATGGGATTAGTGCCCTCATAATCGGATCCAAGAGACACCCCTCAGCCCCTCCACCATGTGAGGACACGGTGAGAAGATGCCATCTATGAACAAGGCAGTGGGCCCTCACCAGACACCAAACATGCTGGCACCTTGATCTTAGACTTCTCAGCCTTCAGAAAAGTGGGAAGTAAATTTCTGTTTATAAACCATTCATGATATTTTGTCACAGCAGTCCAAACAGACTGTCGTATCCATCAACAATTTAAATTGTGGCATATTTACGCATGGAACACTACAACATTAAAAACAAACTGCATTTACATATGCAACATGAATCAAGATCACAAATATAATATTGAGCAAAAGCAATCTAGACATAAAGAAATACATATTGCAGTATTCCTTTTATGTAAAGTACAGAAACTTGCAAACCTAATTTATGGTGTTAGAATTCAGGATAACGGATCCTTTTGGGGAGGAGGGAGCAGTGGTGTTTCAGAGATGAAGTGAGGGATGCTGGTAATGTTCCTTGTTTTTTTTTTTTTTTTTTTTTCATTTGTGTGATGGTTGCCTGAGTAGTTTCTTTGGGATAAATCACTTAGTTGTACATATTTGATCTTGTGCTCTCATCGAGGTGTCATGTCTCATAATAAATAAGCTTTTGAGAAAGAAATTAATATAGACCTCCATGGACAGATGGAGGTGGGGGTGAGAAGGCTTTCACTGTATGTCTTTTTATAACTTTTGGTGTTTGAAACAAGTAAATCTGTTACCTATTTCAAAAAGGTTATCTAATTTCTGACAAAGATGAAAAACCAAGCAGTAAACTGAAATCTCACATGAGAGTCCTGTGGTCCGTGGTCATTTTGGGGTCTGGGTACGAGGAATGGTGTCTCAATGTGCTTCAGTTTGGGCTGCTCTGATTTGGCGAAGGGGGTCGGCGGCAGAAGCTGAGCACGGCTGGGCTATCCTAAGGAGCTTCTCAGACTAATGGCAAGATTTCACCGTAGTATCTGCCGCCAACTTAGTCCAGATTTACAAGCAATCGGAGGAGATACAAACTTTTCTTTTGGATATTTCCAGAATTTCTATTTAGTGTCATAGCACATTTAAACACGGCTCAGAAGAACACAAATCCTCTGATGTGTGGTGCTGATCTCACTGAGGGTTACCCTTTTTCTTTTTTTTTCCCCTGCCAAAGAAATAATCCTCTTGCAATATTCTCCAAGAGTCCTTTGGAAAACATTATTGAAAAATATACACATAAATTTTGACTCATGTATTTTGTGCTTCTTAAAACATGAAAAGTAACCAAATTCTATGTCATAAAATTCAAATTTAATAATGCATATTTGTCAAGTTTATTCAAATATAGTTATTATTTTTATGGTAGTTGAAAGAACTGGTATGTATGAGCAAAGCAAGTAGCTAAGTAGGCTAAGTGGGCTATAAATCCTGAATTGTTTTCAAGATTTGCAATATGCAAACCGTGATTTTTATTTTACCATGAAATTCTTTCTTGGGAAAAAATATTTCACCATAAATAGCTCCCCTGTTAAATTATGGTTTGTTTGCGATAGTGATTCTGGGGTGAAGTCTATACGTCTGATCGTGAGCCGTCCTTCGGGGATTTGCTGTGCGGAGGTTGAATATATGTACGTATGTTTTATTCTTTCACCTGTATGTCAAGGCTCGTGCACAGCACTTTTGCTCTTTCATCTATAGCTGACCTGTGGTTCCCAGGGGTACCTTACCCTAGAACAAGAGCAATATCTGATCCACTTGGCCAGCATTGTGCATTATATGATGGCTAAGGGTTGAGCAGAACAGTGAGTTGCCCTGTCTTCTGATTCTGTACTCCAGAATCTATTTCTTCCACTATGTAACAGAAAGCACTAGGGCAGAAGTTCTCTAAATGTGGCCTAGGGGCCACTGGGGGTCCTGAACACCTTTCAGGGTGGATTGGATTAACTATTGGATTAAACCATCATATTAAGACATTGTTTCCCCTTTTCACTCTCATCCTCTTATGGTGCATAAGGGAATTTTCTAGAGGCTAGATGGCACGTGATTATAATAGATTGAATGTGAGAACCCAGCTGCTTCTATTTAGCCAGATATGAAAGAGGTTTGCAAAGTCATGAAACAACACCACTCTTCTCATTAATCTTTTCTTGTTTTGGAATAATATAGGCCACTGTCTTTTTTTAATAAAAGCATGTTAAGCTTACAAGTAGTGGGGTTTTAATGTTATTTTAAAATAAATTAATAACTATTTAAAATGTATCACTTTTAATTTCTAATACATTAAATATTTAATATGTAAAACCCATAAAAGCTTTTGGGGGCCTCAATTTTTATGATTATAAAGGAATCCTGAGATTAAAGACAAGCTTGACAATTGTTGTTCTAGAGGAATTAATCTTAATTGATATACTTGGGTGTGCAAGAAATGTCAAATGGCTTTATTTTCCTTAAATCAGACTTTGAAAAGCCAGTCTGCCTTATCGTTAGTGGAGGGAAATTCAGTATCAGTGGCACAACTTTGCTGTACTGTCTGGATTCACCCAACAGGAAGAATAAGGCAGGTGTAGCCTTTTTTTTTTTTTTTAATAGAAACTTTAGATACTGGATGGGGGAAAGGGAAGAGAGATATTAGAGAGATCGCTGCATAGTGGAATTGTTCTAGAAATCTTTCATCTTTCTTATACTATTTTATACTTTTTATATTAACACTATGCACGCCCATGAATAAAAACTTCTGTTAATTGTACTAGACTCTGTCAAAATAAGGGGGTAGAGAGAGAATTGGATACTGAATATATATTGCTGAGTGAATAAATAAATAAATGAATGAATGTTTCTAAGAGAGCTACTTAAAATAATCATCCAAAAATTTAGGAAAAAACATTAACTACTGCATTCAAATAGCAATTATTGGCTAAAAACAACCACGCTTTACTATACTAGAAATAAACATAATTGCTTAATATATGGAATAAGATGCATATTATTGATTCAATATTTAATAATTTGCAAAAAATTTGTAAATACTACTGCTATATATCATATTTCAGTAAAGTCAACACACCATTGTTTTCTATTTACTGTCTTCTTTTCCTTCTGCATAATGGTACAGTTGGGGTTAAAATGCAATGATATATCTTTACTCACAATAAAATTGACCTTTAATAAAAACATTAACTTTTATTATATTTAAAATAATGCTAGATCACTTGTGAGCTGCTTCCTGCAATAATATAACATCTGAAATAACCCAAAATCTGGCTTGAACAAAGTCTTGAAAGGTAATTTAAGATCTACAGAGGTCTCTGGAGGAGGCACCAAAGGAAAAATTTATGTCATGTGATGCAAAGCAGAACGTCCGAAAGTCATCCTCATTCACGTCCCCCTCCATATTTCACTGAACGAACACATTCTCCCTTTCCCTCCCCTGAAAATAATTCATTGCTCGCTCTCGTGTCTTACTGCTCATATCTCCCTTCTCTCCCATTTCCCTCTTCATCTCTTCTAGATCTGCTCAGTTTCTTTTTAGTGTAAATTGGTTTAGTTTTTGTAGTGGGTAGAATTGTGTCTTCCAAAAAGATATTTTTAAGTTCTAACCCCAGGTATTTATGAATATAACCTTATTTGGAAATAGGATCTTAACAGAGGCAAGCAGGTTATATCTGATTAAGGTCGGCCCTAATCTGATGACAGGTGTCCTCACAAGAGGAGGGAAATTTGGACGCAGAAGACACAGAACCCACGTGACAAGGGAGGCAGAGGTTGCAGGGGTGTGCCCATGAGCTGAGGAACACCGAGGATTGCAGTGCTGGGACTCAGAAAGCAATACCCCAAAACAAAGGCCTCGGAAACAGCCGCAGAAGCAAAAGCTTTTCTCTGCCCTTCTCCTGCCCTCCTGTCTCTCAGTCCTATTCTCCCCCGAGGCCAGCCATAGAAACCAGAATCCCTCTTCCCCAAGGCAGGTCATAGAAATCAGCAACCCTTTCCCCAAAGCCAGCCAAAAAACCTAAAAATATTACTTTAACTTTCCCTCTGCCTTTCTGTGTAAAAACTGGCCATAAAATCTGACCTAGCTTGTTGGACTGCGGGTCATAAGACCCTCCCATTCCCGAGAAGGTCCTGCCCCACACCGAGAAGGAAGGACACTGCCCAGAGAGGCGGAGGCGTCTGGACAGACAGGCCTTGCTGGGTTTCCCGCTCAGGCTGCCATTAGCATTAGATCATAGTTTTTGTCTGATCGTATTTCTACAAGGCTGTTTATACTTTGTTGAACCTAAGCATAAAAATGGACAATTTCTCCTGTATCTTTGCATCTTCATTTCGAAGGCTCATGTGCATACACATTAAATAAATTTGTATGGCTTTTCTGCAAATAATCTTTTGTTTCCAAGATGGTTTTTCAGAGACACTTCAGAGGGCCAAAGGGAACATCATCCTCGCCTCGAAAGCTCACACCCCCAGGAAATGAGAGAGAGATCACAGCCCTGCTGACACCTTGATTTCAGACTTTTGGTCTCTAGGACTGTGAGAGAATAAACTTCTGCTGTTTTAAGCTACTCAGTTTGTGGTGCTTTTTTTACACGAGCCCTAGGATACCGTCACCGCTTGTCTCACAAGTTTTCAATTCTTTGTCCACTTATCACTCTGAACAGCACAACCAACAGAACCGATATTTCCTGGAAGGAAAGTGGGTATCTCTGTGGCTACTTAGATGCTGATATTGTTGGCCCATTCATATAAAATTTAGACTATTTGACTACGTGAGTTTGTCTTTCTAAGGAATCAATCATTCAAACTACTCAGGCTGGTTTGGGGGCACTGACGGAAATGGAAACTCTTCTCAGGGAACTTCAGTTTAGGGGCAAGAGACAGAGAAACACAATTAAAAATGAGTGCAACAGGTGCTTCCTACATAAGCCTGCAGCATTGCATTCTTACAGGAGCACGAACCCTACGCATGCCATGCGAGGGATCTAGGGTGCATGCTCCTTGCCAGAGTCTGGTGCCTGATGATCTAGGGCGCAGCTGGGGCAGTGGTGCTGGCACTGGGGACGGGCTGCAGGTGCAGACTGCCATTGGCAGAGAGGTTTGACTGCACAATGGATGTGGTGCGCTCGGGTCATCCTGGGACCACCCACTCCCCATCCCCAAATGCCCCCTTGACTGTGGAAGGATTGTCTTCCATGAAGCCCGTCCCTGTTGTCAAAAAGGTTGGGACTGCTGCTATAAGCCTAGGCAAGTACCCACAGAAAAATGCTTGCTTACTTCACTGAACTTGAGCAGGAACGAGGACCATGTACATGACTGTTCATCTTGAGAAGAACGGGGGATTGGGAAAAACCCATTAGGCCAGAACTTGAAAGACTGGGTATCAGCACAGGCTTGCTTTGCCTCTTACCAGGTGTCTTTGGGAATACTGCCTAAATTTCTAAATTTCTCAAGTGCAAGATGAGAGGGTTGGACTAGCTATTACCTATGGCAGTGTTTCTCAAACTGGAGGCTGGACCCATCAGTAGGTGGTAATTTCAATTTGGGGATCATGAGCAGCATTATTTAAAAATATATATATAATAGAAAAAGAAGAAAAAGTATAGGGAATAATGAAAGTGCATCAGGTTCTGTACAAAATAAGGTAAGTATTATTTTAGGAAGCTTTAATTTTAGCTCTGTATGGGCATGTGGAGTGTCTGTGTGTTTTTGCTTGTATTTGTGCTTGGTGAACATAAAATATTTTTCTTATAGTCTAAGTTTTTAAAACACACGGCCCTGAATTCCCTTTAAACACCGAACTGCTAATATTCTATGATGGTTAAGAGACATATTACTAGGTGTGATATATGCATACATTTAATTGTTAAAGAAATATATTCAACATGCCAAAATATTATTATCTATAAACAATGAAAAAGGGAAATGTAAATATACCTGCTTGTAACTGAGATATAAACATACTTTATATTTTGAACCAAAAGATGGTCTTAATTTTGGCATCAACATGAGATTGTTGGTCTTCACGTAAATCTCACCATATATCTACTTGTATTAAACCCAGTTTCTAAAATCAGGACCATGCCATCATGAATTCTCATAACAAAATTTTTTTCAAGATATATATTGCTCTAAATTTTTGAATTTCTCTTTAACACTTTCTGTTAGGGTTCCTGTTTTGAATTCAGCTGCTTGTAGATCTATTCCCAAATCATAACTGTTTGGGAACTGTTCATTCCTGACTGTTCTTAACCTGTTGGCCCCGGATTTAATACGTGCTTCTCTCCGGTATCACCCTTTCCTGATTTAGTCTAGAACACATATTCTAAGCAGCAGGATATTCGTTTTATTACACAGAGGTTTAGACAATTCTCTCTCTACTATAAAGCCTACTGATGGTCAGTAATGAATCTTCTCTTTCCTTTTTGTCTAGTATAGAAAAAGCACCTCAATTTACTCTCAAGAATAAGTTTTAAATTTATCTCGTTGTACCGTTGCTTGCTACCGTCCTTATATGTCCTCACATTCTTCTTAGGAACATGGTAAATGTCTTTCCAATATCCTGGGCCCAGCTGCCCATTTCTCAGGCTCCCAAGTGCAGTGATACAGGAGAGGAAAACTTCACCTCTGCCCTCCGGGGTCTCCATCTGGGCCTGAGCATTAAAGTGACAGAAGACAGATTAGCAGGAGAAAAGGATAAGGATTTTTACATGGATCCCTACAGGAGAACGAAGACCTTAAAGGAGCAGTCAGAGTCCATACTAAGTTGGACAAAGAGGAGTAAGGGGTGAGAACGTGTCAAGACAAAGGAGCGCGGGCTAGAGCAGTTAACTGTGGAGAAGTGACCCTGCAGATAAAGGTTACTTTAACAAGGTTTGTTGGTACAGATTTCTCTCAGCCTCGACTCCCCATCTTCGGTGGTAAGAATGTTTCTTTCCTCCTGGCACAGCAAGGACAATTTCACGTGGGGCTTTAGCTCCTGCTTCTAGGAAGAAAAAGGAAGGTCAGACCGCTCTTCTCGCATCTGCTATTTTTCAAGTGTCTTTAACCTGACATAATCTTCATGCCAAAGTGGCATGTTTTGCGGTGGCATATTCTGCCACCCTTCCGTGACTTGGGCAGAGGAGAGCTCACCAAGGATTATAGGTCTGTGTGCAGCTTCCACAAGGGGCGGAGGGGCTGCCTATTTTCCTGTGGGGAACTGACTTTGCCCAAGGGTGTTATAATACTGGAGCACGTTAAAGATCAGCTGAAATGTCAACAAACTTTGAAAGAGGACTATTAGCAATGCAAATGTGAGCTCGTGGCACTCGTGATAAGCACAATAAATAAAACCATAAGGGCATTTTATTTATTTATTTATTTTAGCTATTCGGGGTGTATAGCTCAAGCTGTGATGGAAAAGCCAGTTCTCACCGGACTGAGGATAGCTCATCGTTCTCATCTGAAGTGCTAGGCAACTACATGGATTGCACTAATCCTCACGACACAGTCACAGCTGAAAACGGTCTTCAGCTTGTGAAGTTAGTTCCAGGTATGCTGCTATGCCTTCCTAACTACGTGTGGTTAACTGCCGTCCACGACTCACCCTGGCCCTGGCTTGCGAGGTACCACTCAGGATCCACAGAGGCACCTGTAGAACCAGCTTATTGCAACCGATGCCCTGTTTCCCCAAGCCCGTGACAGGGAGGATTTGGGACTGATTAATAACACAATCAATCAATTAACACATATTTTGACTATTTTGACATATATTCCTGCCTATTCTTTGCCTGTTGGCCTCAGATTCAGTATGTGCTTTTGGCTTCTGAGAACAGGCTAGCTGGCTCTGAGCCCAAAGTAAATGATTTTTTCTTCCTGGTTATTACTGCCAGTTCAAATCGTAGCTGCTCCTTAGTGCCTACAGGAAGTGACCAGGTGCTGTCCATCCTATCAGGACCTCAGTTTAACCCTCAGTCCTGGGTGGAAGCCATTCTCCCTGAAGCTTCTTAGGAAAAAGTTCTTGCAATCCTACTAGGGTCTCCTGACTTGTGGCCCGGGGCCAACATTCCAAGAGGCCCACCCCACTACCTTCTCTGGCTTCCGTGTGAACCAGCAGAGTGGTACCAGACCTCCCTGACCTTTCCATGCATTAGAATGTTGCTGAGGTTACTTATTCTATTTCTTGTTAAAGAAAGAACCAAGTTCGTTTTGAACTCTTTCTGTTTGGGAGAATAACGAGCTAGCCTGGGCTATAATTTATTCACATCTCTATTTCTGAATATATGTTTTTAAAGACATATTGAGCCAGAAAGGATTACTCTCATACAGTTCATGGCTTTGGAGGATTTTATTCCTGTAATACTTCTAAGTGTGAGTGAGTGAGAGACAGACAGAGAAAGAGAGAGAGTTTATATACACACATACATATGTACGTCTGACCCTTAGACAACATGGATGTGAGCTATGTGAGTCCACCTCTAAGTGGATTTTCTTTCTTCTCTGCCACCCTGAGGCCGAAAGACCAACCCCTCTTTTTCTTCCTCCTCCTCAGCCTACTCAGTGTGAAGAAGATGAGGCTGAAGACCTTTACGATGATCCACTTCCACTTAATGAATAGCAAATGTATTTTCTGTTCCTTACAATTTTATTAATATTTTCTTTCCTCTGGTTTACTTTATTGTAAGAATACAGTGTACAATACATATAACACACAAAATACGTGCTAATTGATTGTTTGTATTATCAGTAAGGCTTTCTGTCAACAGCAGACTATTCGTGGTTAAGATACGGGGAATCAAAGTTATATGTGAATTTTCAACTCTGTGGGTGGTTGGCACTGCAGCTCCCATGCTGTTCAACGGTTAACTGTGTGTGTATACGTGTGTTTGTATATATATATTACAGACCGGGCGCGGCTGCTCACGCCTGTAATTCTAACAATCTGGAAGGCCAAGGCGGGAGGATCACTTGAGCTCAGGAGTTCAAGACCAGCCTGAGCAACAGTGAGACCCCTTCTCTACTAAAAATAGAAAAATTAGCCAGGTGTGGTGACATGTGACTTTAGTCCCAGCTACTTGGGAGGCTGAGGCAGGAGGATTGCTTGAGTCCAGGAGTTGCAGGTTGCTGTGACCTAGGCTGACACTGGCATTCTAGCCTGGGGTAACAGAGTGAAACTCTGTATGAAAAAAAAAAAAAAAAGAATGAGGTTTGCAGATCTAAACTGCTGTGTATTTGTGTAATGTGTTTTGAGGGTGAGTTAGAAGAGGGTGGAGAATGGACAAGGGATTCCTGAGAATGCATCTCAGCTTCTCAGGTGAGAAGAGTAAGGAAAATCATTTTTTAACCATCTTTTAGAATCTGAGCATGTTTGTGATTGGGTATAAAAAGACTTTGGTTCATTTGCTTTTCCTGATAACAGACAGCACCTGATTGCCCTTCTGGATGTTACAGGCATGATGGCAGAGTTACAAAAATAATTCATTTCTTTTTTGTTGCTGTCACACTAATTGGCACATTTCCTTCTATTGTCCCAAACAAAAAGCTTTTTGAATCTTCAAAAGTATGCTTGACCCTTTTACATCACAAATTTACTTTGTCTTAAGCTTTTCTGCTTTGCACTATAAACGACGGATAATTCAGATGCAAAAAGACAAAGAAGAGAAATTATTACATTTTAGACTTGAAAAGATCCAGAAAACTTAATTAACTCTCTTCTTTCCCTCCTTAATTATTCCAAATTGATTAAAAAATCACATCATGCTCTATTTCCTAGAAATTTAAATTTTATGTTAAAATTCTATCCATATTCACACCCACCACATTTTCATAGATCCAAATCATTCAGTTGCAAATAATGTGAACTTTTTGGAAAATATTTGCTGTGATTCTATCAAAAGAAGGAGTAGTAAAATCATTACAAAATGCTTTCTTAGAAGAAAGGATTTTTTTTCTCCATTGGTTTGTGTAGCAATTTTGATATAACTGTATACAATCTATTGAAGCTATGCAATCCAGAGAAAATATTATGCATTTCGCCTTAATATATTTTTTCTATGTATTTCAAGAACTGTGCCTGGGAGCATCAAACCTTAAATTATTCTGTAATTGACAGGCAGCAAATAGCAATTTCAAGTTCCAAGCAGTGCCAAGGCCAAATAGAAGAAGACTTTTGTAATGGCTGTAGCTAAAAAAAAAAAGTGTAGCTGGAAGGATTATCTACAAATTGAGGTATAAACATAACATGGCCAATGTTGGAGAGAAAAAGGAGAAAAAAGAATTTATCGTCAAGCATTTTACTTTGCAAAATAGCTGAGTATCCATCCCTACAACCCTTTGCATGTGCTAGCTTATCACAGATAATTATGTGGAATGGATGCTTAAGAAATTCCAGGCACATTAAAACAATGGCAGACTGGGAAAGTAATTACTGATTTTAATTTTCCTCATTATGTGCAACAGTTGACTGTAAAAGTACTGGCAAAACCCAGACACTTGTCAATTTCCCTCAGCTTGTAAACATGGGCATATGTCTCTTAACATTATTTTCTTTTCAATTAGGATTTTTTAAAAATTTTGCCTACAGGCAGATGGTCTTGTTAGAATCATGAAATGTTGCCTCTTTCATGTGCTGCCATTTCGTGCCCTTTTAATAGTTTTTAAGTCATCATATCTCTACTTTATGTATCTTGAACATCTTGGAAAATCAGGAGCCAAAGTAGAATAATCATGCTACTTACGTTCCCAAAGACGGTACTGACTTAATACGATGCACGTGGCTTTTTTTTTTTTTTTTTGAGACAGAGTCTCACTCTGTTACTCAGGCTAGAGTGCCATGGTGTCAGCATAGCTCACAGCAACCTCAAACTTCTGGGCTCAAACGATCCTCCTGCCTCAGCCTCCTGAGTAGCTGGGATTACAAGTGCATGCCACCACGCCCGGCTAATTTTTCTATTTTTAGTAGAGACAGGGTCTCACTCTTGCTCAGGCTGGTCTTGAACTCCTGTGCTCAGGTGATCCTCCCACCTCAGCCTCCCATAGTGCTAGGATTACAGGTGTGAGCCACCATGCGCAACATTAAATATTTCTTAAGAATAAAGTTGTTAGGCCTTAGTAATTTTCAAAATGATGGAAAGAACTTAAAAAGTAAGAGGCCAGTATGCTAGATCTTCCATGAGACAGAAGACCTGTTAGCGTTTAGAAACGAAAGGTAAGACTTCCAGAAGTTATGCTGCATGGGGATTGCTAGGCTGGGAAAGTCCCCCAATGAGCATGTCTTAATTTTAACAAAGCACTTCATTGAGTCACTCGTAATGTCTCTGTTTATGTTTTGGGACGTGGTGAACTACGGAGATGCTAGCTAGCACATACTCCACTTACTGAACTGCTTGCGACGCTTCTGGTGGTACACATGTCACATGCCTGTTCTTGGCATTTTCTGCTCAATAGCGTGAGCAACAAAATGAGGACATGAAAGCAGAACTATGAAATTTTCAAATGAGCCATACTTAGAGGTTTTCTTTCACATAGTTTTCATCATATAGAACAAGATTAATATGCTTTAAATAGATTGAAATAATAAAGCAACATTAAATAATCCAATAGGATAAAGTAGAAAAATGCTGGTTTACATTGAAGGTACAGAGTAGAGATATATGACTGCACATCATTTTATACAGAAATGGTAGAAGACAACGCAAAGATGCCATCTGTGCCGGCAGTGAAATAAACAACGTTGCATTAAAAATTAATCTGCTATTGGCAAGTACTGCAGGATCTGATTGTCCAAGGCAAAGTGAGATGTGTATGGTCTTACTGTATTCAGCCCTAATCAGGACATATGTGAACTTCTGTATTTATTTCTGGTGCCATAATCAGAAAGACACTGAAAAATATGAAATTCAGGAGAAGGTAAGATTCCCAGGAGGACTACAATTGAAAGAGTGGATGTTCATTCTGGAGACATCTTAAAGACTTACAACAATCTTTCCATACTTGAAGGGCTGGGAAATGAGGTGTGTGTGCTTTCTGTGTTTTTTACTGCACTGGGCAGAGCTAGGATCACTGGATCTAAATTTTGGGATGACAATTGTGACTTGAAGGAAACAGGAAGCCTCTAACACATTGAGAAATGCTATTAACTGCCGCATGCGACATTGAGATGTCCCAATAGGCTTCCAGAGTAGCTGGTTGAAATGTCACGGGCAGGTTTCCTACAAAGCATGAAAATTCAAGTGGGATGATCTCAAATTATAATATGTTTGACTTAATGCTTTTATGATTCCTCCTCTTAGGTAATCTGTCTTAAAAGTTATCAGAAAACATTTACCCATTATTTTTTTTTTGTTTTGACTTGCTATAGAATGAAAGGTTTAATTCTACAAGAAACTGAACTATTTCAATATTCTTTAAGATTGCCGGGTCAGTGGGAAATTCATAAGTGTTGATACCAACTGACATGTTGCTAATTCAGTTATCCCAGGAAATAGGTAGGAGGTCACACTTTTGTAGGGGCAGGTGCTTCATTCAGTGTTCCCATCCTTGTACTGGATCTTCAACCTCTAGGACCACTTTTCTAGTCCTGCTGTAAGCCCTGCTGAGCCTTAAGGATATAAAAACCCCAGAAATAGCAGTGAGGACTTGTGTCAGGTTAAAGAGAGAAACTGATGCCACATGAACTAAACTTGTCCTAAACGCAGATAAATTATAATGGGGTACAAACCTGGACAGCCAACATTCGGCAAAGTTTGGCCAGAAAAAAAAAAAAAAAAAGAAAGTCAATTATTGGATTCTTAGGTAGACATGGTCACATGATCATGATCAAAGAGCTTACATGCGTTTTTTTTTTTAATTTAAAAAGTTTTTCTTCAATTTTTATTTTTTCCCTCACCCACCCCTACACACTTTAAATACATTAGGGTAGCTGGCTCTGTCAATATGTGCAATAGTCCAACATAATCACTTACATCCTAAAACTATGTTCACCCAGGGAGGGTGATGGCTTTAAAAGCAGCAACCACTGAGCAATAAATGGTCCTGCCTTTAAACGCTCCTTGTTTATGGGGACATTCAATCACAACTCATCACTTCACAGTAATTACTGAATTTTAATGTGTCACATTTGGACTCATTAAAAACATACTAATTACATTTTAATTCTGTAATCAAAATAGAAGCAAACCTTGCAATTGAGCGAGTAAGAACTCAGAAAGAGAAGTGACATGTTTGTGTACCCACTGTCATTCACAGAGCGACTTGTTTATAAAGACACTTAGCTATTTTCTGTCTGCTGAGCTCTCCGAGGAGAGACAGTCTTCTGGCATGACAACTTTTTCTGTGAGTGTTGTCTAGGAATTTGTGTGTGTCACCAATACTATTATATTTGGGGGCTGGTAGGAGGAAAAGAAGGGCTAACTATTTCCAGAAGAGCTACCAAGAATCTTAGTGTGAGGCAGATTCTATAATGATGACGTGAACGATTCTCACCCTATACTGACATTCTGTTTACCTTATGAATTCTACATGTGCAATCCGTACTTACTACAAATACGCCATGGCCTCTGCAATACCTTACAGGGTCTCTCTCTTCTACTCACGAGATGCCTCATCACAATGTCTCCCACAAATTCTCCTCCCAATCTCCTTGGCGTAGACCTTGGGAAACACTTCTGCCTCAGTGTCTCACATTTATTTAGCACACTCTCAGTGCCAGGCTGTGGGTGGACAATAGAGTACATCAGAAAATGTGTGTAAGTTTCCTGCCAAAATATTGTTGGGACAGTATAAATAGTATGGTAATTTATTTGTTTGATGGGGTTTGCTGGGAGATTTTCTTTTACGTCTAGAAACTCATGCTCAGTGAACTTGGGTTTGAAGATCATATTGTACCTACCATTGCTCTGTGAGCTTTGCTACACTTTTGTTCTTTTTCCACCAGTGACAATAAAGTCTGGACCACTATAGATATATTGGTAAATCTGGGTGTTAAATTTGCTTTCAAAATCATTTTGAAGGCCCTGATCTTCTTTGGTTTGAAGTAATTACAGGGAAAAGCAAAATTACAGCTTTGAAGTATACTAAGGGCAACTCAGGTTAAACTAAACAACTCTCAGACCCAGGTGAAAAACAAAACTTTTTGTAAATTACATTTCAGTACATTTAGGGGATACAAGTTAAATTCCATTACATGTATACATTGTGTAGTGGTCAAGTCTAGGCTTTTGGTGTACCCATCACCTCAGAAGTATACACTGTACCCCACAGGTAATTTTTCATCATTCACCCCCTCCTACCCTCTCCCCTTGAGAGTTTCTATTTCTGAGTTACTCTACTTAGGACAATGGCCTCCAGTACCATCCATATTGCTGTAAAATACATGATTCCATTCTTTCCTCATAGCTGAGTAGTACTGCATGTGTGTCTGTGTGTGTGTGTATACACACACACATATATGCCATATTTTCTTTATCCACTCATCAGTTTATGGGCACTTAGGTTGATTCCATATCTTTGCAATTGTGAATTGTGCTATGCTAAACACACACATGCAGGTATCTTTTTGCTATAAAGATTTCTTTTCCTTTGGGTAGATACCCACTAGTGGGACTGTAGGATGGAATGGTAGATCTACTTTTATTTGTTTGAGAAATCTCCATACTGATCTCCATAGAGATTGTACTAGTTTACATTCCCACCAACGGTGTATAAGCATTCCCTTTTCTCCACATCCGTGACAGCATCTATTGTTTTTGAACTTTTTAATAATGGTCATTCTAATTGGAGTAGATGGTATCTCATTGTGGTTTTAATTCGCATTTCTGATTATTAGTGATGTTGAGCATTTTTTCACGTTTGTTGGCCATCTGTATATCTTCTTTTGAAGAATTCCTGTTCTATCATTTGCCTACTTTTCAATGGGGTTGTTTGTTTTTTTCTTGTTGAGTTCCTTACAGATTTTGAATATTTGTCCTTTGTTGGACTAATATTTATAGTTTGTGCATATTTTCTCCCATTCTGTAGGCTTCTTACCCTTTTGATTATTTCTTTTGCTGTGCAGAAGCTTTTTAGTTTAATTAAGTTCCATTTGTCTATTTTTGTTTTTGTGGCATTTGCTTTTGTGGTCTTAGTCATAAATTCTTTGCCTAGGCCAATGTCCAGAAGAGTTTTTTCCTAGGTTTTCTTCTAGAATTTTTATGGATTCAGGTCTTACATTTAAGTCTTTAATCCATCTTAATTTTTGTATATGGTGAGAGATGGGGATTCATTTTCATTCTTCCACATATGGCTATCCAATTTCCCCAGCACTGTTTATTGAATAGTGTGTCTTTTCCCGAGTGTATGCTTTTGTCTGTTTTGGTTTATCAAGATCATGTAGTTGTAGGTATATGGTTTTATTTCTGTGTTGTCTATTCTTTTCCATTGATCTCCATGCTCCTTTTGTGTCAGTACCATGTTGTTTGGTTACTATAACCTTGTAATAAATTTTGAAGTCAGTAATGGAATACCTCTAGTTTTGCTCTCTTTGCTTAGGACTGCTTTCACTATTTGGGCTCTCTTTTGGTTCCATGTGCATTTTAGGATTGTTCTTTCTAATTCTGTGAAAATGATGTTGGTATTTTGATAGAAATTGCATTGAATCTGTAGATTGCTTTGGGCAGTGTGGTCACTTTAACAATATTGATTCTTCCAATCCGTGAGCATGGTTTTCCATTTGTTTTTGTCATCTAAGATTTCTAGCATCAGTGATTTGTACTTCCCCTTGTACAGATCCTTCCCTCCTTTGCCTAAATATATTCCTAGGTATTTTATTTTATTTTATTTGCAGCTAATGTAAATGAGATTGATTTGGTTCTCAGCTTGGTCATTATTGGTAAAAGAAAGAAACCCACAACTTTTTGAATAGGGTATTTATTTACTTTTCTTCACAAATCCACTAGGGTGTGCATGTGTGTTAGAGAGAGACAGAGAGAGAGAGAGAGAGAGAGAGAGAGAGAGAGAGAGAGAGAGAGAGAGAGAGAGAGGGAGGGAGGGAGGGAGGGAGGGAGGGAGGGAGGGAGGGAGAGAGGGGGAGGGGGGAGGGAGGGAGGGGAAATGAATACTTGCCTTTACTTTTGATCAGAATATGATGATATTTAGCTCCTTTCATTATTCATCACAATGCATTTAAATGCTTCCTTTTTATGTTCTGAGTTTACAGGCATGTGAGCCTGGAATTCTATATGGATAGTTGCTAATGGATTCAGATAGATTTCCTATTTATTTTTTTATACATCATAGGCTTACAATATATGGCTTTTTAGTTAAATGTGAGTAAACTATTAGCTTTCCTATCCCCCTTTTTGGTTCTTGATACATATTTAATTATATGATTATAGTTTATGCTAACATCTTTTTATTAATTGCCAAAACTGTACGTTGTATGTATGTGATGGAGAGTGGGTTATTGTGCATACATTTTGCCAATGAATATTAAAGATAAATGAACACTTGAGCTAGGGAAAATGGGAATGCTAAATGATGAAATCCAATATTGAAAAACAGGATGAAAGCTGTGAATCAAAATTGGGATTCCAGATACTTATCTTATCCCCAGAAGGGCTCCATGATGAGTAGGCTTTAAGCCTCCAGTTGGGTTGGGTGTAGGATCAGTCGAGATCCCATATCTGTGTGTTGATGCTCTCATGTTTCTTTTTAACAGAAAAACTAGAGAAATACAATAGCCTCAGGCTATTAGTGTTTGATGAAAGGTGAATACAGTCCTGGAATCTGAGCAGAGTCACAGGAGACCTATTTTTTCAAAGGAGCATGTCTACTTTATAAATTGTACAAATTTAGAGTAATCATTAAAGAAAATCTTGCTTTTCAAAATTTATATGACCTTTTCTTAGGAATTAAAACAAGCAACAGTTAAAGTTTGAAGGTCTGTTTTAAAGTTACCCTAAGAAACCTCTGTCTACAATACTGCATCTGTGCTCACACCTCTGTGGCCCAGAGGTGGGGCTTCTCTAGCATTTTGGTTGTTTTCATATGAATGCAGTGGAGGTAAACTAAATACCTTACTTTCTGAACAATTATTTTCACTCGATCTGGAAGAAGACTAAAAACAGAGAGATATTTAATAAAGAAAATTTAAATGGGAGGAACATAAATGTGGTGGCTCTCAAATAAAAAATATGCTAAAAATCGAAATCTTAGTAATTCTGGTCAATTTCTAATTCAGATTCTGGGTGCTGCCCTACTCCTTTTATCACCTGTAGGAGTTTGTTTTAATGGCCTGAATAATAATCTTTTGTGATATAATTATCTTCATTCTGTTAATCACATTTCAAATTTACTTATGATATTTGTCATATGAATATTTTAAAATTTTGATATGGTCAAGTTTATTAATATTTTCTTGATGGCTTGCCTTTTGTTACCCAGATGTCCTAAAGGTATTATTTACATTTTCCTCTAATGTTATAGTTTTGTTTTTTAACATATTTATTTTTCATTGAATCTATAATTTCTCTGAATTTTTTTGTTTGAGGAAAGAGAATCTATTTTGTTTTTTCAAATATTGAAATCCAATTAATGCAACATTTATTTTCCCTTTCCCTTCTTCATTAATTCCTCATGTTTCCTCCTCTATAGTATACCAAGTTATTCTATGCACAGATCAGTTTATAGACTATCCAGTTTAGTAATCCATTTGTCTAATTGGTGCTTACATTACATGCTTTAGATACTCAGTGTATTGTAAGTATCTGATGGGGAAATACTTTTCCTTTATTTCTTTCTTTTTTATATGCAAATTTTTATGAGTGGTAAAAGTTAGCCCTAATTTTAGAAAAAGACCTTTGATGCAGGAAAAGAAAACAATGATAACAGCTCATATTAATAGTTCTCATCTCTACCCAAGGAACAGTGTTGTGACAATAAAATGAATTTGAAGGCAGACATGGGGTCAAAATTTAGCTGCCAATTGCAAGCTGTAAGACAAATAGAAAAAGAGTTACTCCTACTGAAACCACTGCCCTCACCTGAGAAATGGGAACGATATTCTTACTTCTGAGGATTAACCATGGTGAAAGTGTATAATAGGCATTTGTTAGATAGTAACTACTATTACTACTGTCATCATCATCATTATCATCATACAGCATGATTTAAAGAACAATTAGAAGTCTCTAATTCAAAATTCCTCTTATCATATGATTATTGCTGAAATATCAATCTCCAAATCCTAGAAAAAAAAAATCTAGGAAGTCATTAATATCTCAGTGCGTTTTAGGAAGTGGGAGTTTCAGGCTGCTTTCAGTACCAGCCAGGGAATTGGGATATATGCCCAGGAGGTTTTGCTTTTATTGAGTAAACTCCAATATAACCTGAAACATGGGGGTCTGCTCCAGGAAGCAAGATTTAGAGAGAGAGCCCATGCCCCACAGAAAGAGAATAAGAATGTAGGGTACCTGCAGAAAAGGGTGCCAATAGGTAGGAATAAGATACCAGAATGGTCTGAGGGTTCAGATAGCCAATGTTCTTAGGAGACATCCACACTTCAGATGTGCCTCATTGGTTATATGATTTGTGTGCCATACTTATATTGGCCACTAACTGGGATCTAAGTGAATGTTGTCCAGTATTAGTTGAACTACAGGCAACCACTGTACTTTGGAATGTGTTGTGATGGGTGAATGCATAGAGATGGGAGTTTGGGAAAGGGTATTCAAAAATCTTTGTGAGAAAACATGAAGGGCATGGAAATTTGTCAGACAAATCTGAAGAACAACAAATAAATTCTGCAGGTGGCTGGTCACAAGATTCACAAACCAACCAATCTGGTTCTGTTCTCTTGTTTTCCCATGACCCAGGCAAGACTGATTGGCCCATCATGTCCTCCTTCTCTTAGGTCAAGCAGTTAAGGATCCAAGAATAAAGTCCTGGAGCAAAATCAGGTAGGTGGGAATCATTGTGGTGGCAGTGATGGGGTGTCTCCTGACCACTGTGGAAAATACCGGCAGAGGGGAATTTGATCATTTCCCTGCCCTGTCACAGTGAGCTTCACCCTCAAAGCTTGTTCTAACTCATTTATTGTTTTATGTTTCCTTGTATCAAAGAAGCACAGAAACCTGCAGTATTTCCTGTATGAGACCAAAATCATATATGGAAGGAAACAGGAAGTCAACGTTGTGCTATTTTGAGCAGTATGTCCCTATATGGATGTTTGAGTGGCAAACTTAATTTGATAGCCCCATGCTAATGATCAAGGTGTGTGGTGGTGCAGCACTGTTTGTATTTGTTTATTTTGTTTCAAGGAGATGAAGTGATGAAAGAGAAGAAAAAGGAGAAACACTTAAATTTATTATATCCTCCAAATGAGGGAGCTGAGAGATAAATGAATACATGTAGTCATTTCACAGTTGAATGAAGCAAAACCGACTCCAGGAGACCCTCTCAACATCATCCTTTATTATTGCACATTAAACTGTTTATTCTCCTCTGCATTCATATTCCAGGTTACTGGGTACAAAAGTACTCCCCTCTCCAATATCCTTTTTTACAACCAATTCCTGTCTGTCTTCAGATTAAGCCATACCTAAGTGACCAACCTTTTAGCAATATGCATTCACCCTCGGTAACAGGTCAAGATCCACTGGTTCACAATAGCTTAGTGTAAAAAAATACCCTGTACAGTAGCTACAGCCCTGGAGAAGAGATTGGATCTGTGTACTCAGATCAGAGTTCTAAAATCACATCTGTAAAAATTTTTACTTTGCTTTCTCCCCCAAAAAGGCTTGCTTTTTAACGTAATGGGCTAATATAGAAGTTCTTATGTTTAGCTGTTTTAGTGTAATTATTTTTAAAAATTGGTGTATATTTTAAAGAATACAAGAAAGAGTTATTTGAGAATTTTTTCCTATCTTCTCAACAAGCACACTTTCAGTTGAGCTTTTACATAAAAGTTTAAAAGTAATGTTCTATGAAGCTAAGTGAAGATTGAAAATAAGGGTTTATATTAATAGCAAGTGTTATGTGGCATCTCTTAAAATAGTCTGACACTCTGTATGAGACAATGCATACATGATTTCCAGATAAACATATCTACTCTGAGGAAGAAAATAATTAGGCGGAGAAGGCAAATAAATAGTAACTTGTTTTCTTAACAATTTTGAAAAGTGGCATAATAAACTTTTTTCCTATTATATTGAATGAAATATAATATTATTCTAAAATACTGTTTGTCTTTTAATTCTAAATTACATGACCAGAACAAAAGGGCAAGAACATAACCACAAAAAAAAAAAAAAAAAAAAAATCACTGGATATTTATAATAGTTCAAAACGTAGCTAATATATATAAGAATATAATCTGTAACCTTGAATCATACTTTAAAATATATTTTTTCAGCCCTGATTTAACATAATCTTGTAAACCGTTTCAGTTACATAATTTTAATTCACAATTGACCAAAAGGTGGCATAAAATTCAATTTTGCATAGATACAAAGAAATACAATGTATTAAATTCAGCCTAAATACTGTTTAAGGAAAGATTTACTCAAATCTTTTAAATAAAAAGAATACCTCTGCATTAGATTACTTGTCAATGTAATTTCTAAACTGTATGGCCAAAGGATTTCTCTAAACATTCTACCAAAGTCAGCTTTAAAATTCATTAAATAAAATTAGTCACTAAAAAAGTCTATATGTTTGTCTTGCAAATTTAAATGCAGCATCAGAGCTTTGGCAAACCAACTATAATAGAACTAGATAAATTGCAAATTTACGTGTATCTATAGGACTCAAGTATTTTGGAAACGGTACTCAACATATTATGAATAGGATGTGAAATAAGCTTTATATATCTTGGTCTTCATACACAAGCTACCTCCAAGAATCTGTTATATTCCTAAACTCTGAGAAATATACCCTTGTCATTTTGTGATAATGTATGGTTATTCTGATCCAGGTTCATGATTCCAGAGCTGGTGATCATATCTGTAATTTCCTCAGACCTCTTGGGTACAACACCTTGAAGTACTGGCTGTCAGATCCCTTCTGTATTTTTTTTTTATTTCAGGATATTATGAGGGTACGAACATTTTGGTTACATTTTATGACTTTGCCTCACCCAAGCAGGGATTCAAGGCATGCCCTTTCCCTCTACAATGAGTACACTAGTTGTGAGTATACGACCCCCAACCCCCTAATCCCTGGAGAATATTACTACTGTGTGAGCACCATAGTGTTGATCAGTTATTGCCAGTTTGATGGCGAGTACATGTGGTGCTATTCTTCCATTCTTGTGATACCTCACTTCGGAGGATGGGCTCAAGCTCTATCCAGGAAAATATAAGAGGTGCTAGATCACTGCTGTTTCTTATAATTCAGTAATATTCCATTGAATACATATACCAAATTTGAATAATCCACTCATCAACTGACAGGCACTTGGGTTGTTTCCACATCCTTGCAATAGTGAATTGTGCTGCCATAAACATTTGGGTACAGAAGTCTTTATTATAGAATGTCTTTTGCTCTTTTGGGTAGATGCCTAATAGTGCTATTGTTGGATTGAATGGTATTTCTATTTTTAGCTCTTTGAGGTATCTCCAGATTCTTTTCCACAGAGGTTGCACTAATTTGCAGTCCCACCAGCAGTGTAAGAGTGTTCCTGTCTCTCCACGTCCTCGCCAGCATTTGTTGTCTTGGGATTTTTTGATAGAGGCCAATCTCACTGGGGTTAGGTGATATCTCATTGTGGTTTTGATTTGTATTTCTCTAATGATTAGAGATGTTGAGCATTTTTTTATATGTTTGCTGGTCATTATTCTGTTTTCTTTTGAAAAGTTTCTGTTCATGTCCTTTGCCCATTTATTGATAGGGTTTCTAGATTTTTTCTTGTTGATTTTTTAAAGTTCTAAATAGATTCTTGTTATCAGTCCTTTAACGGATGTGTAGAAAGCAAATATTTCCTCCCATTCTGCAGGCTATTTGCTCTAATGATAGTTTCCTTGGATGTGCAAAAGCTTTTTAATTTTATTAGGTCCCATTTATTTATTTTTATTGCTGCTGTGATTGCTTTCGGGGTCTTCTTCAAAAATTCTTTGCCTAGGCCTATGTCTGAAAGGGTCTTCCCAACTTCTTCTTCCAGGATTCTTAAGGTTTCATGCCTTAGGTTTAAGTCTGTTATCCATCTTGAATTGATTTTTGTAAGAGGTGAGAGGTAGGGATCTAGTTTTATTCTTCTGCATGTCGCTATCCAGTTTTCCCAGCACCATTTATTGAAAAGAGATTCTTTTCCCCAGTGTGTATTTTTGTCTTTGTCAAAGATTAGATTAACATATGCAATGGTTTCATTCTGGATTCTCAGTCCTGCTCCAAAAGTCTGTATCTCTGTTCTTGTGCCAATACCATAATGTTTTAGTTACTATAGCCTTGTAGTACAGCTTAAAGTCTGGTAGACTGGTATCTCCAAGTTTGTTCATTTTACTTAAGATTGCTTTGGCTATACAGGGTCTTCTCTAGTTCCATACCAAGCGTAGAATTATTTTTTCTAGATCTATAAAGAATGATGATGGTACTTTGATACAGATTGCATTAATTTTGTAGATCACTTTAGGCTGTATGGACATTTTAATGATCTTGATTCTACCAATCCATAAGCAAGGTAGATTTTTCCATCTGTTTACATCTTCTACAATTTCTTTTTTTAGTGTTTTGTAGTTCTCCCTGTATATGTCTCTCACATCTTTCTTTAAATATATTCCTAGATATTTAATTTTCTTTGAGGCTATTGTAAAAGGTATTATGTTTTTGATTTGAATTTCAGCTTGACTGTTATTTGCGTATATGAATGCCTCTGATTTGTGTGTATTGATTTTGTATTCTGAGACTTTACTGAATTC
>CAUYMX010004148.1:0-18533 GCA_963573855.1 Lepilemur septentrionalis
AATTCTTTAAAGGACCACATTGAATTCGCTGGTATGGAATATAACATATCCCTTAGTTTGAAGGTTGGTTAAGAAGGCTGTAAGGGAGAAAAAGGAAGGTGGTAAGGACTAAAAAGGCGTGGAGTGTTGCTGACACCATCACGATAATGGCTGAACCTCAACCATCCAGGAGGGGGTCTACCGGGCCCTTCCCGAGACCTCCAGAGATGGGTCTGTTTTCTTCAAGCAGCAGCAGCAAAAACTTCCTCCCGAGAGTCAAGGTCAACTTTTATTGCACAAGATCCGAAATGATTCCCCTTTCCCCCTTTCCTGAGCTGGAGACCTCCAAGTGCAGACACGTCTGGGTCCTCGGCCACTCGAGCCTCCGGCCAGCAGGGGGCGCTCGGCCAGAGCGCGGCGGGCAGCACCTTCCTCCCGTGGAAACTGAGGTATTGCGGCGGCCCAGGCCAGCCGGCCGCTCAGTCACCGTTGTCAAGCAGCTTTTGTAAGTTATTTTGTATCTTTTCTAATTTCACTATGTTAGCTGTGAGCTCTTGGCAGAGGGCCTCCACATTTAATTGTACTTGTGACCCCAGGCCAGATGGTGCTGTCTGTTCAGTATTATGGGTGTCCACGATGGAGGTCAGTGACCCCAGCCGCTCCTCCAGAGTATTAATTCGATATCTCATGTAGAAGGTCGAGATGATTAGTGCACAGACAACAACCGCATAGAATATAAGAATATGGTGGAGAGCTGGACATTTCTGAGGCCTGACTTTATGTAAGAGTCCAGTGGTTTCTGACTGACCGTGTGCAGGGAGACTCTTGGCTTTTCCTTCGGGCACCCTGCTCAGATGGCCATCTGCCCGAGCTGGTTTTGCTTCTCCCTTGGGGACGTTCAGAACTGTCTGGGATTCTGTCACATGGAAATCTCGCCAGTTCTCGGATTCGGGAGTTTGAGAACCAGAACTGCTGTATCCCTCCATGTCTTGCCTCCCTTGTTGAAGCACTCCATCCAGATCTGAGAATTCGTCATTGAAATCCAGAGGCAAAGATGAAGGGCGATCTGCCCGGAAACTGTTTTCAGCCGAAGACAGATTGGGGCTGTTACCAACACTTGTGCTTTCTAAGTGTCCACACACAGATTTGAGTAGTTTGTAAGTTGAATCTCTGGAGAGTAAGGAGACAAATATGTACCTGTCTGTGACCGTCGCTATAATCAGGGCATTTGGCACCAGAAGAGCAGTTTTGGTTTTCTTTATTAGCGTTACCGAGAAAACGGGAATGGAGATCTTTGTGTCTTTTCCAAAGACCTTGGAATGAAAACAAATCCAGTTTTCTGATACAAAGAGCTTTCCTTGCTACAGTATTTCTTTCTGCAGAGCACAGGTGAAGCTTTGTCTCAGTGGTTCTTCAGTTGGGACATCAAGAAACAACCTGTGACAGTGCATATTTGCTTTGTACTGGCTAGAAGAAGACGACTTTTTCCTTTCAGTCTTAGGGTCATTTTTGCTTTCTGTTTTACAATCGCTCTTATCACCTGCTAAAGAGGCACCTTCAAAACTGGATTTTGACCGTAGGGAAATGATCCTCTTCTGGTCTGGGGACTCGGCCTCCAGAGATACGGTAGGGGACTGGGCTGTTGGTGACCTGCAGGTTTTCTTTTTCTCCTCCACACCATTCTCAGCCTCTGAGTGGGCCGAGCCCGCTTTGCTCTCCCGTTTCTCGGGCACTTTGGCAGGCTTCGCGTCCTCCACATCTTGCTGTAGTTCGGTCATCGGCGCCGAGTGCGGGGGGCACCTTCCGACCTCCGCGGCCCCAGTGCGCAGGCCAAGCGAGCCCACCGCGCCCGGCGCACTCAGGACGCCAGCTCGCGGGCGCCGACCCGGGCTCGCTGGAGCCGGGGCGACCGGCCCGCCCGGCGGGAAGGGCCCAGTTTTATAATTCTTAATATATACATTTAAATTCGAATGTAGAAACTAACATTTATCCCATTTTCCCTTTTATCCCATTGTCCTCTTTATTATATCTTACCCTGGTATTGCAGAAAATGAATACTGGATTAGGAATTTATTTTAAAAGATTTTCAAAAAATAATTCTTAAAAAGTCTTGATTAATTCAAGCTGTCATAGACAACACCAAAGACATAAAAATACACTTACCAGATAATGTGCATTTATTTATTTTTTTATTTCTTGCTGTATGTAGTACATCTTCACATATGGGATTCTTTAATTTTAATGTTTGTTGTCATTTAGTCCACCTATATACTAGTTAAATCTGGTTATGCCTAAAATATGAGAATTATTTCTAAGAGATAAAAATTTTATATCATATTATTTGCTCAAATTGCAGGTTTAATACTTTCAAGTTATATATGAATGTCTGATACTTTGTATCTACAACTCTAAGTATATAAAAATGACATTGGAAATGTTACAGGTTAGACTGCATCAAATCACAGTGAACCACAAATAGATGACCTTCATATTAAATGTCCAATCATGGATCTAGAGTATGAGAAAGGATTTAATCTCATTATTTAATAGTAACTCCTCCAGTGTTCACTGAGTTAAAAGGAAAAAATCAGAATAGAGAAAATCAATGATGAGCCCACATTATTCTAACACACTTACTTCTATATTGATATATACATTGATATTGGTATCTACTTATATCATCTATATTCAAAAAAGAGAACCAGAGCTGAATTGAGAGAGAGAGAGAGAGGGAGAGAGAGAGAGAGAGAGAGAGAGAGAGAGAGAATTTTGTCCCAAGAAATTTTTCTCTGACAGTTTAGCCTGTTGTAGAACAGAAACACTATACTCTTGTGTGGTATACCTTTCCCCCTTCCAGTTGCTCAGGTTGTGTGGAGTTCATAAATAATTTCTCTGAGATCCTATTTGCTCATAATTAAATTTAAAAAGAGGTCACTGAAGGCTAATGCTGTGAGAAGTATTAAATTATATATATAATATATTATGTATATATAGTTCATAATGGACCTTCAGCACAGTATCCGAAACATTGCAGAAACTCTCTCCACTTCTTCAAGTGCTATTTGTCTTTTGCACAATAGGCCGTGATGGTTTTTCTGGATTTTCTTCTCCTATGTCATTTCCCGAACCAAACTGAATGTGAAGTAGGAGCTATTTAAATCATCTAACATACTTAGTCTTATAATAAATTAACTTCCTAATCCAGGTGTGGGTTAAGCCACTATGAAGCAATGGAGAATTACATTGGTGATCTGAGATGTGCCTTGGAAATCTCTTGAAAATTATTCCTGTTTCTCAACTTTCCCTCCCTTTATTCAACGTCAAGTAGAATCAGCTCACTGAAGGTAGCTCTTACCTCAATCAATGCTTCTAAGATCTACTTAGTATAAAAATTTGAAAAGACATGTGTCACCAATCTAGGCCTTATGAATCCTGCCTCCCATGGACAGACTCCCAGATCATAATTCATAATTGTTACAATTGTGATTATGTTGCAGCCCATCCTAGCTCAGATATAATCACAAGTGAGATTTCCAGGTTTACTAAGTTTGGGTCAATGATCTTGACTCACTCAACCTCTGGATCCACTTAGTGCTATAAGTAGATGTAGAAGGCTTTCAATAAATGAGAGCTATTACTATTAGTGTTAGTATTAGTTTTCTCTGAATTCCTATTACATCTGAAATTAGGTTTTGTCATGCTTTCTAAAATTATGTTAGCCCATGTCTCAGGTGCTGAGTAGAAGGTGAAAATACAATGAAAACCAAGTCCTTGCAGTTAGTATTCTAATTAATAAGTATATAAATCAATGTATAATCACTAAGATAAGTAAAGTAAAATACGTTGTTCTGTGAGAATGTGTAGCAAAAGAATCAGACATAGGATAGGGGTTTGGGAAAGATTCTCTTGAGAAAGCCATGTTTTATCTGGCATCCCAAAGAGGAGTTAACTAGACAAACGTGGGTTGTGCCATGGAAAGAAATGTATCAGAGGAAAGACCTTGGTCAAGCTTCTGAAGCAAGTGAGAGATGTTGTGCATGTTACCAGAACTGAAAGACAGAGATGAATGGGTTGGTAGTACTTAACTAAAGTTTTAGGAGTACCCAAGGGATAATAAAAAGATTAACAGGCCATGTTAAAATGTTGAGGCTATATCTAAAGACCAATGGGAAGACATTGATTGGTTTTGTGCATTTAAGTGAAACACTGGTATTTGTATTTTGAATACATAATTAATTGGAAAAGTAGAATGTGGTCCAAGAGTAGAAATGCAGGCAGGTGAGTTAGATGGAGAATGCAGATGTTCAGGAGAGAATTAATCTTGTGTTGAACGAGGATGGTGACAAGAAAAATGGGAGAAATGCCATACATAAAAACAAATATTAGATAATTATACATGTTCTAAAGAACTGGGAAGATGTCTTTGGAATAATGATTCTTCTCATGGAGACACCACTATTGGATGCCACGCACAAATTTTCCAATCCAGTACTTACCAGAAATAATAAAGGATTTTTTTCCCAAATTGTCCGTAGACCTTGAAAACCCCTAGAAAGCTTGAAAACTATCTCAGAGTCTTCAGAACCTTCAACATGAAAATTTTGCAGTGTGTACCTAATAAATAAGTTAATGCTGTTGATGAATTAGGCCTGCCACATGTCAGGTTCTGTCAACAGCAGAAAAGACTATTGCTTCCTTCCTCACTGCTTAAATAAGTTTAACTTGAATGGAATTTTAAAAGCACTAAGATAAGGTACATTGACTGGAAACTGTAATTGAATTGTTCCTATAAATGATTAAGGCAAGGGGAAACAAAAAGGAAATGATTGAAGATTTTGTAAGCATTTTTGGATGAAATGAAAGAAGTCTCCCTCTCCCACCTCCATGGATAGCATACAGCCTCATCCCAAAATAATAATTATTGCTGACACAAAACACTTGCTTACTCCATGTCAGGCACTGGAGTAATCTCTTTACATACATTATCTTAATTTAGTGCTCAAAAATGATCCAGTGAAATAATTTATCAAACTTGAACTTGTCTTTTCAGGTGAAAAAAAAAAAAAAAGATAAGTTAAATGTTTGCCTAACATCACAGAGTTTATAAGTGATAGAGCCAGAATTTATATGAAGGATAACCCAAAAGCCCACATTTTCACACTTATGTAATAATATTTCTACTGTGTGGTTCAGGAATTCTTGATGACTGTCAGCATGGAAGTGAGAGCAAACTTCCCTTGAGGAGATGTATAGTACATATTAATATTTGTGGCATTCCTTCACTCAATAGTATTAATAACTAAGCACCTAACCAAATACTGTGTTAATGCTGGGGATTTAGTAGCAAGTATGACAAGCATAATGTCTGCCATCCTACAACTTGCAGATAAGCAGGAAAGGCAAAAAATTGAACAAGGATTAATAATAAAATATAATAAAGGTTATCAAAATGAAAGTACAGAGTACCCTAGATATTTGGAGCAGGAACATGCTACCTAGTCATTCAGAGATAAATTACAAACATAATATGTATACAGACACAAGAAGGATTAACAGAGAGTTGGACAAAAACGAGGAACACAAATTAGAGAGTATTTGTGAAGGTTTACAGGTGAAAGAGAAGAGAGCTTGTTTTAGCAACAAATTAGTATGGTGGGCTGGGAAGTGCATGACAAAGAGAGAGCATAAAGTGACTTGATAGCTAAGCTAATTCAAGACCATAGGAGAAATGTAAGTTACATTAAGAAGGTTAGCATTAGGGTGGAAAGCCTAATAGGTGCTCATAATGTGGGTGGAGAAAGATTTCTCACACAGAAATTAAGATATAAAAGTTAAATTGATTTTATCCTTCTAGAGGGAGAGAGAGAGAGAGAGAAACAGAGAGAGAGAGAGAGAGAGAGAGAAAGAGAGAGAGAGAGAGAGAGAGAGATAGAGAGAGAGAGAGAGAGAGAGAGAGAGAGAGAGAGAGAGAGAGAGAGAGAGAGAGAGAGAGAGAGAGAGAATAAGAGAGGACACCCAAGAGGGAAACCACAGTTTTTTTTTTTTTTAACCTAACCTCAGAAATTTCCATTACTCTGACATATTCTATTCACTAGAAGGGAGTCATTAGGTCCAGGCCATGTTCAAGGGGAGGACAACTAAGCTCCACCTCTAGAGGCAAGAAATATCTAAGAATTTGTGGACATATCTTTCAAACCAATAAAGTTGCCATCTGAAGTTTCTCAAAATGACTTTTAAAGTATCCCATTTCTCTGAGGTCAAGATACTGGAAAGAGGCAGGAGGAAATGTCTGTGTTTTGAGGATAGGAGATTTGTTAATTCCTGTCTGTGACTTCCATATTTTCTCAGACACCAATCACTGTTGCATATACTTAAATGGACTATTGTCATAAACTTTACTGGTGGAGCTTATGGACCATAACATTTAATATGTAACATATCTAAAATTACTATTAGTAAGGTACCATTTGAAATAGGAAATTATTATCTCAAAGGTACATTCATGTCCGTCATCTTGCTTAATAGTGATTATATTCTCACAACACTCCTATAAGAGCGCTAATATGATCAAAGAGACTAAAAGGGGCAGGGCATTTCAGCAGAAGAGCACTATACTGTGAGTCAAGATCCCCAGGCTCTAGTCTTGGCTCTGTCCCCTACCAGATGACCCTGGGAAGAATTAAGTACTTTTTCTGGGCCTCAGTTTTTTTATCCATAAAATTATGAGGTCAAATTAGGTAATCGTTAAAATTCCTATTAGCTCTATCAGCAGCAGCATTACCTTTATTATCTCCAAAAACTAGACTAAAATTACACATATATCAGGAATGAAATACAGTATTTGTAGCAAGGAAGAATAATTGTAAAATTTTGGGGCTATCCTTGTTTTATACATCTGGTAAGGTGATTTTTTTTCCTCATAGCCCTTATCATTATCTGAGATTCTTCGCTTTTATGTTAATTGTTCGTGATCTGCCTCTCTCTGCTAGAATCTAAGCTCTAAGAGGACAGGGACCTTAGCTGTCTTCTTCTCTGTAGGGGGCTACATTCTAGAAGAGTACTCTGGCTTAGAGTAAGCACTCGATAAACATGGATTGAATAAGCAAATGAAGTAGGTCAAGTATTTTATTATACAAATAATAATAGAGCCATATATCTCTCTGATGTCACACAGTATTAAAAACTGGTTCTGCATATATTCCTACCCCCAATCATGTGTGAGAAACTCAGGCTCAGAGGTTAAAGGACTTTACCAAACAATTACAACATTCTGGATTCAGGGCTTCTCAGATCTTCTACCTTGACATTTAGTGTTCTTGACACAGAATCAATCTTTTATTCTATAGTACAGACCTTGGTTCCATCAATATTTTCAACTGGAAACACCTCTAGTCAAGTCATAAAATTGCCTAATATTTAATCTTTGGGATCAGTGATTAACTGCAAGGTTAGTTAATATATTTACAAATTGATGTTGATCACTTTTTAATCAAATCATATATGTTAGTAATAACTCAAGGAACATGTTAAGACAGAGAGAAAAAAAATCTTCACTTAACTCAGCATTTGCTACTTATTTCAATAAATGTATTCAGCAATGTCTGCACATTAACTACTATGGCTCTGAGATTAACCTTTCTTGTTTGCTTGTGCCTGACCTCAGAGCATCCTAAATTACTCAAAGCCATTCTGATGGCTTTAATTTATGAGAACACCTTCAAATATTCATCTTTTAAATCCTGAAAATGATTATCCCTGCACAACAGTGGCTCTCTTTTTAATCTTAGCTGATAACTCTGATTAAACACATTGAAGGGCTGATTACCCCCACTGTGGTTAATGCCAGTGTCACTGCTAACTACTTATTTCACAGTGGGAATTGCCTTCAAGAGCCCATTTGCATTATTACCCAGAATTGATTTACACTGCTATTTCCTATTGATCACATAGGAAAAAGAAGGTATAGACAGTGTCATCTGAAGGCCAGCTACGATGGCAAGTAATGCAAGGAAGTTACAGCTGTTTAATTCTACACTCAGCCAGTAATACAACACCCTAAGTACTGGTGGCTTCCAAAATGTAGTTATATTTTAAAGACAATAGTATTAGAATTGCTTAGTTATTTCACCACAAAACCATTTGGGGATAGCATCCGTGTTATCACAAAGGGTCTAAAAAAGAGAAAATGAAAGAAAATAAGTGTAGAATATACATGTGGCGTGTTGAGATATCAAGCAAATTTTGCCCCCTGCACTTTTTTGTCTTGCTGGAGTCTCTGAGTAAGAGCATGTTTGGCAATGGGATAGGAGAGATGCTAACAGCAGCAGCAGTACTAGCTCTGCAGATTCCTGGAGTCATGGAGTCCTCTCTGAGTGTCTTCTTGTTTGATTTCCTACAGTGGCAGTTATGATTACGACAAAGGAGAGGAGGAGACAAGACAATGCTCTCACTAATTTCTCCAGTAAGTAAGAGCCAACTCTGGGACATGAGGGTGATCTGGCTGTGATATGTATCACTTCATTGATCACCAGGGTTGATTTGGCTGATATGGCTGGCTAGGCAGGTGCCCCATCCTCCCTCACCACTACATGTGCATCCCCCTCAAGCTGTGCACTTGGTGCAAGAGGATGATCATCCCCAATAGAGAAGCATCGTTCTTCAGTCAAGGGTATACAAGTAGCTATGCTCCCCTGCTAGAACCTCCGACAAGCCCTCAAGAGCTAACCCTGAGGACTAACTCAAAACCATCTCAGTTCCGGGTACCATGTCAGATGCTAAGGATATCAGAGGTGAATGAGACTGATATGACTGCCTCTTCCCTCCTTAAAATGTTATTCTGTCTGAGAAGACAGGTAATAAACAAATGAGCAAACACAGCTATCAGCTTAACAAAAATTCTCCAAAGGAAAAGAAGAACATGTCAGTTTTCTTCACAAAAAGGCCCTAATCTGTGACCCAGAAGGATTCCTGCATTGTATACACCCCAAAAGGAGGTAGGGCAAGGAATCAAAAGGCAAGGGTGCTGCTCAGGATCCCACACTCTCTAGGGCAACGGTCCTCATGCTTGAGTGCACAGCAGAGTAGCTTGGACAGCTTGTTAAACCAGAGTTTCTGATTCAGTAGGTCTGGGGTGGGGCAGGGTAATTTGCATCTCTAACAAATTCCCAGGTGCTGCTGCTGCTGTTGCTGCTCCAGGGACCACATCCTGAGAACCACTGCTCTGGGTTTTAGAATATTTCTGCCCTTCTTACTTCCACATTTATCATGAGGAACTCTAAGGAGATAAATTGTATGAAACTACTTAATATGATTGAAAGGGGTGGTAATTATGGAGAAATAGATTCAAATAGAAACTAAATTCCTGAAGCACTTAAGGAAAATGAGCCAATCAGAGTTGATTTTAGGAAGAACAATCTCAGCTTCCTCGCCAGAAACGAAGATGATTTTATGATCTTCAAAAGCAGTTTTTCTCTTTATGTAATATAAGTCCTTTAATTATGCAAAGGGCTCATGAGGGCCCCAGGTCTCCATCAAAGACTAGGAGAGTCATACTTTTAGCAGCATGTCCCCTCTACTGCTTTCACAATCAGACACCTGCTGGGAGAGCCCATGATGGCCAAGATCAGGTTGCCCTTCTAAGAGGACTAACTCAGAACCATCTTAAGAGGTACCTACTCTAGATGCTGAATTTCCTTAGGACTACAGGCTCCCTTTCAGTACATTAGCTAACAGCCCTGGAGAAAGCAAGGAATAAAGATGTATTTCCTAATACTATGGTGGTTTAAACTAACTCTCCCTTCAGAGACTTGACTTATTCACTTCCCGGTTCTGGCCCTATTCAGAAAAATGACCATTCTTTCCTAGGCATTTTTTTCAAGGTAGCCTTATTATTTGAAAGATGTGAAATATTCCTCCCAAGGTAGTATTTTCTTTAGGCAACAGAAGCAAGGGCTGTCCCAAGAAATAGACGGCAGGCATTTCAGTCTCGACTTCATCAATTGTGATCTGAGTAAGTCACAGACATTTAATAAAATTCAATAAATAGTTAACCTCTTTGAATTTTACCTTCCTTCTTTATAAAAACTGAAGATTGTCATAGACCAGGGATTCTCAAATTTTTTCCATAAAGGCCAGATAGTAAATGTTTCAGGTTTTGTGGCCATGTACTCCCTGCAGCAACTACTTAGCTCTGCCACAAGAAAGCAGCCATAGACAATAATATGTAAACAAATAGGCATGTCTGTGTTCTAATAAAACTTTATTTACAAAATCAGGAAGTAGGTCTGGCCAACACTCACCATAGACTCGGCCCATGGCTCAGGGATCCTTGGCCAACGCCATGCCTCTAATATGGATTTAGTTTGTTATTGGGAGCAACAGATGTAACCTCTCTGTGCTTGAATTTCTCTGTGTTGGAAGAAAATATCATTACTTGTCATGTCACTTTCTCATAGAAATTCCAAAAGGACTGATGAGCTAGTACTTCAAAATACTATGATTTCTTGATGAAAGAAGTACTAATTATTATCAACACTACCTTTTAAACTACTATCATCTGATTATTATTGCACCTGGGAAGAGAATATGGAGTCTGATTGATACCACTCATTCAACATATTGTGCTATTGTCTCTCACCCTAGAGTTTCTCTTCGAATGATTAATGTAAAACTATGAGTTGGATGCTGATATTACCTTTTGATGCCTTCCAAAGATTATTATTATTTTCTTTCTCTTTTTTTTCTTTCTTTCTTTTTTTTTGAGACCAGAGTCTCACTCTGTCGCCAGGGCTAGAGTGCAGTGGCATCATCATAACTCAATGCAACCTCAAACTCCTGGGCTCAACTGATCCTCCTGTCTCAGCCTCACAAGTAGCTGGGACTACAGGAATGCACCACCGGGCCCAGCTAATTTTTTCTATTTCTAATAGCAATGGGGTCTCGCTCTTGCTCAGGCTGGTCTTGAACTCCTGAGCTCAAGCAATCCTCCTGCCTCAGCCTTCCAGGGTGCTAGAATTATAGGTGTGAGCCACTGCACTCAGCTCAAGGATTAAATATGAGAAATGAAAGAAACAGATTCCATCATTTTATATATATAGATTTAATATTTTCCATTTATCTTTGATGATTATTCAGCCCTAAATCTTAAAAGGTAAGCATTGTAAAGAAATAAAATAATGTGAGCTGTGCTGAAAATCATCAAATAAGATCAATATGGCTTCTTTATTTATTTTTTTTCCTCTTTAGTAGAAGCTCCATTAAGAGTAAATTTCAGAGACAGGAGATTTTGGAACTATACATACATATATATATATATATATATACACACACACACATACATATATATGATTTTAAAAACACAATGGATAACTAATACTAATTTCATCATTTCTTAGGAATATTAGGATAACTTTTATATCCCACTCACTACCAGTTATCAACCAGTTTTGACACTTTACTATTAATAATTCATTTGATAGGTATTTCTCTAGTACCTGTTATACACAAAGGACTCTGTTATAAAGGTGGAAAGTTTGCACATAAAAGGAAGCACATGAAAAGTGCCCTCAGTGTGTTAACCTACAGTATTCTGGAGTTTGAAGAAAAATGAAGGTACTTTTAGCTGAGGTGAGAAGAGAAGACTTGTTTCATTATAGACATAATATTTGAGCTGAGTCTAGAAGACAGGTGGAAAGGAGAAAAGAAATAGCTTTCTAGATAGCCCCAGATACAGACCCCACGCACAGACATACTGTTGTGAGCAAATCATATTGTACAAAAGGTTGTAAATACTTCAAGGTGTGTCCATATGTCATGGCAGGCCAAAGACAATCAGGCTAACAAGCAAAAAGCCACTGGCAGATTTTGAGAGGATTTGAGTTACATTTTATTCATCATTCAACAAATACCTTTTGAGCCCCAATTGTAAGTCAGGCATTTTTAAAAGCTGTAAGGATACAGGAATAAATTTAAAAGATTAAAAAAAAAAAAAACCTTATGCCCTTATTCTGGTAAGGGGAGGTATTAATAGATACACACGCAAAAAAAATAAGTAAATGCTATAGTATATTTGAAGTTTAGATTCTACAGACAGACAATTATAAAAAAAAAACAGAGAAACAATTATCAACAAGTTGTTTAGGGTGACACCTGATGTTACATTTGAACAAGGGTTTGAAGTAGGTAAGGGACAAGCCACATAGGTGTCTAGAAGCACAGATTCCAGGCAGCAGGAATGCCAATGAAAAGGTGTTGGAGGATCAGCAAAGCAGCCTGTGTGAGTGAGGGAGAGCACAGAAGAAGATGATGTCAGAGAGGTAAAGGTCACATCATGTAGAGCTTTGTAGACCATTTTAAAGATTCTGGATTTAGGTATATTAATTTATCAGCACTGTACAGAATAGATTATAGCAGGAAAAGTATTAGAAGTAGAGGCAACAATTACGAAACTATTTTCCAGGTGAAAAAGTCCTGAAATTAATTTGATTCTTCATTTATTCACATTAATTCAGCACATATTAAAAGATGCTATACTGGATATTGACACTGGAACTGTGACTGAAATAGATAAATCTTGCTTGCATGAGGCTGGCCATCTGGTGGGATGATGATAGTATGAAAAGAAATGTCCCACATGTCAACAAGCTTCTAAAAATCTATAGAAATCTAAATTTTATTATGAATCAAAAAAATCTAATATTGTAGAAGAGAAGATCCCCAAAAGATCCAATTACATAAATAGTCTATCATCCACTTCCTAAATAATTTCTTTAGCACATAGCCTTCCATTGAAATATTGGCCTATATTCTTGCCACTCTTAAGATTTCTTTTGAAAGGAATGATTGGATATTCTTAATGCCAAAAGGAAATCATTCAAAACAACCAAGCGGTGAAGAATGAACTAAATATCTGGAGCTTATCATTCTACCAATCATGATGGAGTCGCAGAACACAGACTACAAATATAATTAATTCAAATACAACCACTTATGAATAGATTAATTTAGCAAGCATAAAAGAAACGAAGACCAGTTCAAAATTATCAAGTTTTTCTGTAACCCAGACAACAGCATTTTCCAAACAAATTGCTGATGCATGAAGATATTATCACTTGTGGCTAGATGACTGGCTTTAGTACCCCTATAATGATAAACCCGCTGTCTCAGTGGACAGGTAGGAAACAGTCTTTGCTGTCAAACTGTCATAGAATTATTAAATATGGAAGGAAAAAATGACCCAAACAGTATGTAATGAGCTCCCTTTTCATTCTCTCACTGCAAAAGCACATCTGTGGATTTTTAATGACTCTGAAATGGATGAACCAAATTGATGAGAAAGAAAAACATCTCTCAGGGATAGGGAAAGGGAAAATGAACACACACACACACACCAATGTTTATAAAACATAATTTAAAATAAAGGGCTTGTGAAAGTACTGTGTAATACTATAAGGTGGCATACAAATGTAAGTTATTACTACTCATTTTCATATTGTTTTCCTTGCTTTCCTTTATGCTTTTAATATAAATCATTAATCTTTTTAAATATATAGAAAAACCAAAATCTATTCACAAATATTCTGTTTATGATTTTTATGAGGTAGCACTGCCATTTCTATTCCATTAAATTATTTTTTACTAAATGTGCCCTATGGGCTGCATTTGGTGATTTGAATATGTGTCAGGCTCTCAGTATCTGAACTCACATGGATTCTATACCTGGTCCTGTGGACTGACTTTTCATGTGTAGAGTCCTTGCCCCACCAAGACCCACTTGCCCCAGAATGCCCATGAAAGTCACACCTTAGTTCAAATATTTGACTTAATCACTGAAATTCCTCAAGCACAGATACTGGCTTATTGATCTCTGTACCTCAATGCCTGGTATTGTGCAAGTCTTCAATGACTCTGAAATAAGATGAATTACATTCAAAGAAAGCCAAATAACATTTTCAGAGGGATATCAAACAGGAGCAAGAACATTAAAAATACTATCACAATGTAACCCATACACTATAGCCACCATTTTATTTGGGTGTATTAAATGATTCTGAGTTTATCTGTCTTTAGAAAGTTCAGAGTTGGAGAGTTTTTTTTATTTGTGCTTTAATACATAAGCAAGAAAATAGTGAATCAATAGGAGGGAGACCAGGACTATTACATGGTTTAAGGACAAACATAATTCTGAAAACAGTCAATAATCTGCTTGTCTCAGGGTGGTATAGATTAGCTAAATCACAAAGGTAGCATGGTGTGAGAAAGGAAAAAGGACCAACATTTGTTACCATAGAGCTATATAATCCTGGAGAGGAAAATCACCTTTGATGATCAGATCATGAGCCCTGAATTAGAGGGAGAACTGCTCTAAACACCACTGTACACAAAGGGCTTTATTTGACATAAATATATATTTCAAGTAGAAGTGAGAACCATTTGACACATGATTTGACCTTTTTATGCAAGGTAAAAACATTAACAAAGAAAGAAAAATGAAAAGCCATTAAAGGATGAATTAAACAGTATATAGTTGATATATAGTCATGTGCCACTTAACAACAGGGACACAGTCTGAGAAATGCAGCATCAGGTGATTTTGTCATTGTGTGAACATCATAGAGCATACTTACACAAATCTACATGGTGTAACCTACTGTACACCTAGGCTATATTGGTATAGCCTATTGCTCCTAGGCCGCAAACTTGGACAGCATGTTACTGTATTGAATACTATAGGCAATTGTAACACAAGGGTATTTGTGTATGTAAACATATCTAAACATAGAAAAGTTATGGTAAAAATGTGGTACAGGTTGAGCATCCCTAATCCAAAATCTGAAATGCTCCAAAATCTGAAACTTTCTGAGCATCAACATGATGCCACACGTGAAAAATTCCACATCTGACTGCATGTGACAGGTTCCCATAACAACTCAGTCAAAACTTTGTTTCATGCACAAAGTAATTAAAAATATTATATAAAATTACCTTCAGGCTATATGTATAAGGTGTATATGAAACATAAATGAATTTCATGCCCAGACTTGGGTCCCATCCCCAAGATATCTCACTATATATGTGCAAATATTCCAAAATCTAAAAAAATATGAAATTCAAAATACCTACGGTTCCAAGCATTTTAGATACGAAATACTCAACTTGTATTATAATCTTATGGTGGGGAGGGCCACTGTCGTATATACATTCATTTCCGACAGAAACATCATGTGATGCGTGACTGTACTTTCACTAGCAACCCACTGTGAGCAATATATTAATAGAATGCAGTATCATAATGCTTATAAAGAAAAATGCAATTTCAATATGTTACAATTTACTACAAACCTTCAAATTTAAACATACTTTTAAAGTAATGTTTAAAATATAACACACCATCTCTTCATTCCCATATCCACAGGAAATTCATTCTTACACAACTTGTCTCTATATAACCCAAGTTGTGTCCTACAGATTGTGTTATAATTTTTTAGTCATGTTTTCTCCACTACTCAAACAAAAGCCTAAACCAGCTTCACTTTTACATAAAACATATTCACAGACCCAGGCAGTATCATAGGAAACAGGTGAATAGAATAACCAATAAATTGGTGTCTCAGTTTCCAAGTTGATGCACACCTGAACGGTACAATGAAACCCTCCACCTTCATCCCCACACCCTGAAGATTATGTGAAAGAAAAAAACAGCTGTGCCTTTAACCAGCTTCTCTCTTAAGTATTTTTATTCCATGCCACCCTACCCCGTTGGCTAAATGACTAAGCAACAAGGTCAATCAAATGCTATACTTCTCTCTATTCAAATATAATGGAAATTTTGACCATTCCACATTCAAAGAGCAAATACATTCTCACACTGACAACCAGATTCCATTGGCTTTTCCTAAAAGCAAAGTGTGACAGATGCCTTGGCTGTAATTGCCAATCAGCCTTTACATGACAGCTGAAAACACAATACATCACTTTGATCTCCTTTGCTCTAAACACATCCACAATCAAGAAACCTGAACGAGGAATAAGAAATTGGCATCATTTCCAGAAGCTGTCATTCTCTGGCACTTAAATGCTATAATGTATATTTTGCTCATGTTTTTATTCCCGTTTCAGAGACACTCCGTCAAAGACTTGAACAAAAATTTACAGTTAAACAGCATATGTATATATATATATACATACACAAATATATATTTGGAGACATATTTGGAAAACACATTTTTATTATCTTGTACAAAATCTAAACACAAGCACATGTAATTAAATACCACCATCACTATTTCCTTTTCCAATTATATACCTGATGAATAAAATAAGATAAGAGGTCTCATCCGATTTTGAAATAGTATTCAAAAAAGTTGTACTCACATTTTGCAGGCAGGTCATAGCCACATGTGATTTTTGCATGTCCAGTATCACAGCCGTTCAGGTTACGACATTCAGCTAGCAAACAAGGCCCAGCTGCTCTATGAATACAGCCATCCACTAGGGAAGAGAGAAAAAAGTTAGCCTATATTTGGCCTTTTGGAAATAAAAGTTAAACTTGAGATGGGAAAAGAAAAGAAACTTAATTTGTTCCTCTTGGAATCACTATAGCCCCACGGAAGAAAACCTATGGTGTCCAATCCTTCAAACACATCCTCTATGCGCGCGTGTGTGTGTGGGTGTGTGTGTCTGTGTGTTATTTACGTGGTGGGCACAAGTAGAAGGACTATAGAAGTGGTGTCCTGGTAAGTGTTAAATGGTTTCTCTTGGGGTAGGGAGTCCCCAATATGTAGCATTTTCTAATTTTAATGGTATAAATACTGCCCCCATATCAAATTTTAAGCTATCAACTTAATGTCACTGAACAAAGGATTGGGAAGAAATGCTAACAATGGTCTCTCCTGAGCTAGTAAGTGTTGCCACCAACACAGCAAAGGTCATGAAGAAAGTTAGAAAGGCACTCTGGAACATTTTTACTCACCTCAAAACTGAGAGAGTAGAATTCAAGCTACCAAAACAAGAACCAAACATCTGAGCAACTTTCCCCCTCAAGAGCAAGCATGACACAAACCTGATTGTATTTCTGCAGGGTGCGTGGCTGGGCTAGACGATGGGCAAGGTAGATTGAGTCTTGCTAAATGCGCCTAAGACCACTCCTCACTCTCATGTGACGGGGACTAAGACAGAGTCGCGGCGCTGCTCTGACTCTGCTGGAGGGGCAGGCTTTGTGCCCTTGACCAGCCTCGGGTCTCACCGGCTCTCCAGCTTTGCATTCGGGGCCCCTTCACATCTAGTAAGAATAAATTTTTCAAAGCATAAAACCTTCTGTGACTGAATTGGGAGTGAGAGCACAGGTCGAGGCTAAAAAAACCTATACACATGCACTAGGAAGTTGAGAATTTGGGTTCTTAGTTGTTATTGAATGGGCCCCTTGGACAGAAAGGAAATGCAAGATTACAAAATGAAGAGAAAGAGAAGGAAAGAATAACATGGATCCAGAATGTGAAAATAGATTGACTGTTAGAGGTCTGAAGATCTCCACAGTTCATAACACCATGCAATTAATCATTGCCCTTCATTATTATTATTATTATTTTGAGGGGAAGCTGGATATTGGACAGAACATTGGCACTAAGGGAAGTATAACTTGTCTAGTGTCCAAGTTGGCTTTTGCTGCTACTGACAGGCATCACTGATGGCCGAAAAATTCTTTTAGGAAAACAAGATTATCTGGGCTTTACGACATCACCACATGTGTGGGATCTGTAAAGTCTAAGAATGAACCTGGGCCTCAAAGACCTTCTCAACAAAATGAATTCACTCCAGACTACTGTAGACAGCACTGTCTCACAAAACCTAGGTTTGAATCCAGACTCGCCTTTACCAGCCATGTGATGCTCCAAACCCCAGTTTTCTTACACGTCAGTTATCAGTAATGTACTACCTCAGAGAGTTGTGCGTGAAATTTGAATGATGCTGTGCATGGAAGACATTCAGCATGGTGTCTAGTACAGCCGTGCCCTGTTGATGGTAGTTATCTTAAATACCCTAAGTCAAACTTTTGTGTAAATTTTTTTTTTTTTTTTGAGACAGAGTCTCACTCTGTTGCCCAGGCTGTAGAGTGCCGTGGCATCAGCCTAGCTCACGGTAACCTCAAACTCCTGGGCTCAAGCAGTCCTTCTGCCTCAGCCTCCCAAGTAGCTGGGACTACAGGCATGCGCCACCATGCCTGGCTAATTTTTTCTATATATTTTTAGTTGTCCAATTAATTTCTTTCTATTTATAGTAGAGACGGGGTCTCACTCTTGGTCAGGCTGGTTTCGAACTCCTGACCTTGAGCAATCCGTCCCCCTCAGCCTCCCAGAGTGCTAGGATTACAGGCGTGAGCCACTGTGCCCGGCCCAGTGACTGGCATTTCTTAATTGCCAGGCCCAGAGCTGGGTGATTTACCTAATTATCTCATTTTGTGATGCCAATAGACCTGTGTGATCCCATTTGACAGATGAAGAGACTGAGGTTGAGTCGCTTGTACGATGTCTCCCAGCTGCAAAGTGATAGAGCAGGAA
>CAUYMX010004149.1:0-20797 GCA_963573855.1 Lepilemur septentrionalis
CCAGCCTGAGCAAGAGCGGGACCTGTCTCTACTAAAAATAGAAAGAAATTCATTGGTCAACTAAAAATATTTAGAAAAAACTACCTGGGGCCAGGCGAGGTGGCTCATGCCTGTAATCCTAGCACTCTGGGAGGCCAAGGCAGGCAGATTGCTCAAGGTCAGGAGTTCGAAAACAGCCTGAGCAAGAGCGAGACCCCGTCTCTACTAAAAATAGAAAGAAATTAATTGGACAACTGAAAAAATATATATATAAAAAAAATTAGCCGGGCATGGTGGCGCATGCCTGTAGACCCAGCTACTTGGGAGGCTGAGGCAGAAGGATTGCTTGAGCCCAGGAGTGTGAGGTTGCTGTGAGCTAGGCTGACGCCACGGCATTCTAGCCCGGGCAACACAGTCGAGACACTGTCTCAAAAAAAAAAAAAAAGAAAAAAGAAAAGAAAAAACTAGCTGGGCATGGTGGCACATGCCTGTATTCCCAGCTATTCGGGAGGCTGAGGCAGAAGGCTCGCTTGAGCCCAGGAGTTTGAGGTTGCTGTGAGTTAGGCTGACACCACAGCACTCTAGCCTGGGCAGCAGAGTGAGACTGTCTCCAAAAAAAAAAAAAAAAATCATTGGTCAGATTAAGAACCAGAAAAACAACTAAATGATATATGTTTTAGAGAAAATGAGGTAAAGGGGGACTGTAGATGGGGCTAAGATTAGAGATTAATTTCAGAGCCATGGCACACCTGCTAATGACTAAAATATTTGGTCATCTTAATTACTTTGGCTGTACAAGAAGTGCTAGTGGTCATCAAAGTCCAGAATATTAAAAACTCAGTCATGTTTTTATTATAGCCTTCTCTACTGAATTGAAGTCAAGACAGCAAAAGACTGCCAATAGTATTTCCACTTTGATTTTCTGGTAAGACCAAAAAAACAAAAATTAATATTGGAACCAAAGTCTCCATTTTGAGGCATGGCAATTTCTTCCAGGAAAAAAAAATCTGTGGTTACATTGTAAGAAACTGAAAACATTTCTGCATATATTACCAGAAAATACACATCTGTGCTTTGTTTAAGTTAAAAGATATTTTTAAAAAACTTGAGCTAGTAACATTTTTTTTTTTTTGAGACATAGTCTCACTCTGTTGTCCAGGCTAGAGTGCCGTGGCGTCAGCCTAGCTCACAGCAACCTCAAACTCCTGGGCTCAAGCAATCCTTCTGCCTCAGCCTCCCAAGTACCTGGGACTACAGGCATGCACCACCATGCCCGGCTAATTTATTTTTTCTATATATTTTTAGTTGGCCAATTAATTTCTTTCTATTTTTAGTAGAGACAGGGTCTCACTCTTGTTCAGGCTGGTTTCGAACTCCTGACCTTGAGCAATCGGCCCACCTCGGCCTCCCAGAGTGCTAGGATTACAGTCATGAGCCACCGCGTCCAGGCAGAGCTAATAACCTTAAATGTTTACCTACTACTACCTTTCAAGCACTTCTGAAAGAGAAACATGAAATAAAAGGTGAAGCACCCACTGACAAGGGTATTAAATGACAGGCACACTGGGCAATATGACATACAAAAAATGGACCTAAAAATCCCTTTTTTGGTGTATATATGACCACCAAAATAAGGTTGGTTTTGAACCCAAACTCGTTTTTGTATAAGTGTACCTACTCTAAATAACAAAAGCATTCACAAACATACCACAAAAATACTAAACAACTTGCCTATTTGACTTATGATTTTGCTTTAAAAATATTTTTGAGGCTTCTTTTGCTACTCTTTAGCTCACAATCATCTCATGTTATTAAGCACATTATAAAGTACTTTAAGCTCAATATAGCATTTATCATCATCTCTTACCTCCCACCTGTTAAAGGACTAGCTTGTTCCAAATATGGCATTGTCTTTTCAAAGTTCTAGAGTTTAGGCATGACATAATTCCTTTAAAGAATTATCTGTCTTGTCATGACTGACAAGCATGACCTAAATGGAGATAAACAGGCTAATGAAAAACATTCAAATTATTCTGATTTACAACTGCTCCTTTATAAGGGGAGAAAAATAATGTGTATAGCTTTAAAATGAGAAATCCATGTAAAACTATCTTCTCTTTGAACTCCAGCAGTAGGGCTTTTACCAATTAGACAAGTAATCGCCACCAGAGGGAAGAGGCAGAGGCTGCCTGCTCAGGAAGCTGTAGAAGGGATTCCTTCGCTGGACTGAGTTTTCCCTGCATGACTTCTAAGGTCTTTTCCTAACCCCAGAAACTGGGATTTTACTATGAAAAGCAGAGGCAAGGTAAATCCAACATGCGGGTAGAGACAACAGAATAGACTGCTGAGAAAATTAAAAGGCCTGGACTGGAATCCTGCTTCTGACACTATGTGAACTTAAGGCATTTCAATTCCCTCATTTGCAAAATGAACGGATTAGAGAAGAAAAACCTTGGCACTTCTAACATTCTGAGCCTATGGCTTATACTTCCTCTTCCCCTATGCCTGCCTTGGCCACCCACTACCTTCCCACTGCTGCACCTTACCATAATTAGGCAGCTTTTTAAAGCTTCTAATTAATGGAACACATAAATTAAAACCTTAAACTATCTTTTCTATTTCTGGCTCACTGCAAATGTGCAATAGCATTTTATCAAGGAGTAGTTAATGCCACACAGTTCTTAATATGCTGGTTTTTGTTTGAACCCCAGTGACAGTTACACAGTGACAGGTTGTAAGCAAGGAGCTTGTTACCATGGGGACCCACTAGGATTCCTGGGGGTGGATCCTGAAAGTTTTTGCTTTTTTTTTTTTTTTTTTTTGGTCAAAGTATTTTTTGATGATCTGGATCTGGCAATTCAGAAGGCTGATGTAATTTTTCTTCAGCAAGCTGCCTCCAAGAAATATTACCATATAGTATACATTTCTGAAGAAACATTAACTGTTTTAGTGGCTCTCTCCTGTAAAATAAATATATTCAGGTCTTAGCTTGAGAGTAGGGTAAAATAAATTAATTCAAGTCTTATTCTTTCCCCTCTCTATTCATAAAAACAATTACATAAATATAAACTCAACTGAAGTGTCAACGGCCTATGTATAATATTATTTCTTTCCAGACCACCATATTGTGTAAATTATATTTAGTATTTTTCCTACCAAGATTCAAAGTTCTCCAAAATTCAAGAAATGTCAGCTTCTCTACATGATTATGTTAGAAACATACTGCACACCATATACAAAATTACAATAATAAAAAAACTGGACTGGAATAAAGAAGTATAAATTCAAACTCCAGGTCTGTCTCCAAAATTACTGTCAAAGGTGATGTAATTCAGGGAGATGAACTGCCACTCCCAGCTAACTGTGTGCTGCCACTCAGCTCCCTGGAGACCAGTTCTGTTAGAAGACATCTTAAGAGAACAGATCATTTACAAGTCATCTGTGGATCTGGTTTGTTCAGAGAGGCAGAACAGTAGAAATTCAAAAGAAAACATTTTTTTAAGTTGTAAGCTTCATGGAACAGGGTGAAGTCTTTCTATAGATCTGGCTTAGCCCAGAGCAAAGTCACACCAAATGAACACAAATAAAAACATCATTTGATTTCACAGTAATAATCTAGAACTTCAGCTATCCTAGGCCTGATCCACAAGACTTGAAAACTAGAAAGTACCTGGAACAAACCTCAAGAAGTGTCCCTATACTCGTTTTAAAAGCCTCCCAAGGATCACAGACTAAAAATTATTGCAAAGTCCTAAATATAAATCCCACTTAAATAAAATGTGGAAAACCAAATTCACAACCATTTTATAAAAAAGTAAAACAGAAATCTCAAATTCACACACCAAAAGGGAAAAAATGGCTCTAAGGAGATAAGATACACTGTTAACTAAATGTAGGCAACGGGCATCAACATATTCCACAAAAATATTCTATCTAGTTTTGCCGTATTTACCCACTTAAGCCTTCCTGTAGGTCCACAAGGGTTTTAAAATAGTTTCCCAACCCTATCTATAACCCAAATTAGCTCAGCAAAGAGGTCTGCAAGCTTTTTATTTAATTGCACTTGTAAATGTACCCAGAGGCTATTAAACAGAAAAAATAGCATACAATAAAAACAATGAATATATAATAAACATGGTGTCTTTCCACGATTATTTACCATAAACTTGAAAGGGGAAGTAGGAAAGACAAGCTAAGAGGATAGTTTGGTCGCATTAGTTTACTGTCAGTCTAGAGAAAAAAGGAGAGACAGAGGACACAGGACGTGAGAGGAGGCAAACTCCTGGTGCTTTATTAGTTTTTACTACTGGTTTACAATTTCCTTGATTTTATTTGGGAAAGCCTGTCTTGGCCCAGAAAAGCAAAAGAGTACAGAACGCCAGCAGTATCAGATTCTCCTTTTCTTATTCTCTGGAGCTATGGAAAACAGAGCCAAATCAGGGTTGTCTAGGACCTGCTGACTTTGCTAGGCAATATACAATATGAGGTTTCAGGATCACAGAGCTCCACAAAGGCTTTTATAGTACAAATCTTAACCAACATAATGTCTTTTGATGGAAAGCTGCTTACATTTTTTACAGAAAACTCCCTGGAGCTTTAAAGTACTCTATCTTCAGAAGACAATGACTTATACAAATTCATATAATTTCAATTTAACTTTTCTTCCTATTACTAGACCATAATACTGAACTGCTTCTAAACATAAAATGCCATTCGACCAGACATGGAGTATTCAACAAATAGTTACCGAGTATCTGCTTCATACAAGGACCCAAATCTTAGTAAACACTATAGACTACAAAATTTCCTCTATGCACAACATTCAGTTTAATACTATACACACACTACATGAAGGCATAATATTGTTTACATACATATTTGCAATCACTATTTGGCCTCTGATATCAAATAATGTCTTCCAGTTTTTTCTACCCTACAAATCTATTCCTTCCTGGTTGTATATAAACCTAAATCTCAAAGCTAGCTCTTGCCTCTTTAATTCTTGCTCATTAGTATTACAGGGAATTTTTTTTTTTTTTGAGACACAGTCTCACTCTGTTCCCCAGGCTAGAGTGCCATGGTGTCAGCCTGGCTCACAGCAACCTCAAACTCCTGAGCTCAAGCGATCCTTCTGCCTCAGCCTCCCGAATAGCTGGGACTACAGGCATGCGCCACCATGCCTGGCTAATTTTTTCTATATATTTTTAGTTGGCCAATTAATTTCTATTTATAGTAGAGATGGGGGTCTCGCTCTTGCTCAGGCTGGTTTCGAACTCCTGACCTTGAGCGATCTACCCACCTCGGCCTCCCAGAGTGCTAGGATTATAGGCGTGAGCCACCGCGTCCGGCCAGTATTACAGGGAATTTTTATATTTCTCTGGAATAAAGTTTTTCAACCTAACAAAACCCAAAAGATCACAGGAGGAAAAAAAAACAAATTAGAAGCACTAAACTGTCTTTCTCAGAGCTTCCCCCTCTCCCTCATTAACATTTCTCAAAAAGAAAAACACCACTGTGATGCTCCTATTACAGATCATTCATGAAGTTACTAACTCAGCTGGGACCAGACAGACTCCATCAACTGGGCACACAGCCACTCACCATTACCCTTTGTTTAAAGTCTCAACTGCCATTCAACTCACATTATTGTGTTCCACTCAAGCCTATCAACATTTTTGTTAAAGAGGAAACAATCAGGAAACTAAAACAAATGTGTTACTTAACTAGAAATGAAGAAAAGACTGAATCCATATGCCTCACAAACAAAATTTTTTTAAAAATGAGGGCTCACTTTAAGTTACCTATGTGAAATAGCAGTATTATTTTATCAGTCTTGTATGCCTAAAAACACTAGTTATAAAGAAATAATCATTAAAAGCATCTTTTAAAAAAACAAAACAAAAACCTCATAATCTTGATCTGGCAAAGCACCAAAAAGAAGCATTCTATACACCAAAAGCAACAACATAAGCAAATGTTTATACTGCAGAAGGAGCCAAGACCCCCAGCAGTCTTTTGCTTGGGGTTGGGGAGGCTGTTGGGGAAAAAAGGGCAATATTCCAAAGAGCCATGATCCTTGATCTATTCTAAATTTCAAATAAATTGGGTAAGTGCTATGCAGACCTCTGTACTAAATCTTAATCAATGCTCTTTTGGTTGTAAATAACAGAAACCACCTTCAAACTAGCTTATGAAAAAAGTGGAATTAATTGAAAGGATATTAGAGCATCTCAAGGAACCTCAAACAGGACACCTTGAAAGCCTTAAGGCATCCAGGTTTCTACGCTGCATGGAGATGGCTGCCCTCTTCCCAGAGCTGCATTTCTCATCTATGCTTTTTTTTTTTTTTTTTTTTTGAGACAAAGTCTCACTGTGTTGCCCAGGCTAGAGTGCAGTGGCATCAGCCTAGCTCACAGCAACCTCAAACTCCTGGGCTCAAGCAATCCTTCTGCCTCAGCCTCCCAAGTAGCTGGGACTACAGGCATGTGCCACCATGCCCGGCTCATTTTTTCTATATATTTTTAGTTATCCAGATAATTTATTTCTATTTTTTAGTAGAGAGGGGGTCTCACTCTTGCTCAGGCTGGTCTCAAACTCCTGACCTCGAGCAGTCCTCCCGCCTTGGCCTCTCAGAGTGCTAGGATGACAGGCATGAGCCACCGCACCTGGCCTCATCTATGCTTCTTTATGGATGAGTCAACTTCTCTTCTCCCTCTCTAAAGATTGGCATTCACTGCTTCCACATGTATGAACCTGAACTTGCTGCTTGTCAGCATCTGAGTTTATATGTTGGGAGTTCTCTGAATTTGGGTGACCTGTTTGTTCCCTAAAGATGTGGATTTCAGTTCCAATCTCAAATTCCTAGGAGAAACTTATTTGCCCAGCTTGGGCCAGATGCCCACTCCTGGTCCAACAAGTAGAGTGGTGTCACAGGGTATAATTAGGGAAGAGAATACATGCCCCAAAAGGATATGCAATATATTAAGCAATGAGCCAGTTTCCATCCTTAAAAGGCTCAAAATCTTGCTGAAATTAAGAAAAATATCACAAATGAAGTACTAAATCATATCCTATTAATTTGGTACTGGAATGAATGGACAGGAAAAGCTTCACGAAAAAGGTTAGCTGTGCACTAGATAAACAGGATATTGATAAAGATAAAGATAAACAGGAATTGAATCATAAGCAAGGAGGGGCTGAAGAATATTCCCATATACAAAATGTGACGCCTGCGCCTCTTGCTCTAGCCATCTAAGAAATATGGACCTAAGGAATAAATAATCTTGTACCACATAAACAGCTTCCGTTGCAATATCCTTGTGGAAAGCCGGCTATAAAGCTTAAAATGACCACAACAAAGCAGTATTGCTTCCTCATCAGCTAGCTGACAAATGTCAAATAGTTATGCATTTTCAAGCTGTCACGACCACCCTGACTTCCTTTCACCCCCTGGTCTGACTCTTACTCAGACAGCACTCAGAATCAGGCAAGCAGCCAATAAATGGCACATGTGTTTCTCACTGGTAATATCCCACCTAACCTAGCATGGCAAGTTAGCAGCACCAGCCAGACAGAATTCATCCAGGAGAGCAATTCTAGCTGAGCTATGTGCCTGCGGTGTGGGGAAAGGGGACTGGAGCAGAAAAGAATGTTTCCCACACAAAAGCTAGAACCACAAAGAAACTGGAAAAAGCCTACAGTAAATTATCTATACAAAACAGAAACTAGGAAAAACTTAACAGATGTCCAAATAATACTGTGTTAAAAAAGATAGTCTGGCCGGGCGCGGTGGCTCACGCCTGTAATCCTAGCACTCCGGGAGGCTGAGGCGGGTGGATCACTCAAGGTCAGGAGTTTGAAATCAGCCTGAGCAAGAGCAAGACCCCATCTCTACTAAAAGGAGAAAGAAATTAATTGGACAACTAAAGATATATATAGAAAAAATGAGCCGGGCATAGTGGCACATGCCTGTAGTCCCAGCTACTAGGGAAGCTGAGGCAGAAAGATAGCTTGAGCCCAGGAGTTTGAGGTTGCTGTGAGCTAAGCTGACGCCATGGCACTCACTCTAGCCCGGGCAACAGAGTGAGACTCTGTCTCAAAAAAAAAAAAAAAAAAAGATAGTCTATTCACAGTAGACTATTAGTTACCCCACATTATCACCAAATATCACACTTATTCCTAGACTCTGCAAGAGCTTACTTCAATCTCACAGAAAAAAAAAAGGTAAACGAACAATGAGAAAGTGGTGACGGTTTCTAATTTAATGATTCTTCCACTGAAGAGTAGCAATGTTATGTGAATGGAACTACTGACCTTACAAAATTAAAAGTATAACATTATAAAATTAAACAGCTCTGGAACTACAAAACCTTATTTTGTATAATCCCCAAACTGAAGACACTTGCCCTCAAAAATAATTTCAGTAGAAATTGGGAGAAACTTGGGGAGAACTTGGGAGAAAAAGTAAAATTATTCAACTCCATTTTGTCAAAGCTGAACATAGCTGTAGAAAGAGGAGGTGGAGCTCATAAAGGAAGTGAACATTTCTAAAGCCACACTCTGCACCTATGAATACATCCGAAAGTGGCACATTAAAACCAATTAAGTTTTATCTGACAGATCTCAATGCAATCACTAAAGAACTTACCATACCGCTCCATATTTTCTAAGTGAAAAGAAAAATCAAAGTGTTACAAACCAAAAGCTGTTCTGAAAATGAGTCAATTTCTTGTAAGGTGGGGAAAAGGTCAGCTGATTCAGTGCCACATTTTAAAGAGTTAAAATGCTTTAAATCATTTAAGATATTAAAATAAGTTTTACTCACACAGAATCCCTTAACTAAGCTTTCCCATCCCTTGAGGGAAAAAAGTATCATTTTAATATAACTTTTCATTTTTATAAGATTCAGTTTCTCTATATAAAAATTAGAAAATAGGCCGGGCGCGGTGGCTCACGCCTGTAATCCTAGCACTCTGGGAGGCCAAGGTGGGCGGATTGCTCAAGGTCAGGAGTTCGAGACCAACCTGAGCAAGAGCGAGACCCGGTCTCTACTAATAATAGAAAGAAATTAATTGGCAAACTAAATATATATAGAAAAAAAAATTACCCAGGCATGGTGGCACATGCCTGTAGTCCCAGCTACTTGGGAGGCTGAGACAGAAGGATCGCTTGAGCCCAGGAGTTTGAGGTTGCTGTGAGCTAGGTTGACGCCACGGCACTCTAGCCCGGGGAACAGAGTGATAATCTGTATCAAAAAAAAAAAAAAAAAAAATTAGAAAATAGCCCGCTAGCCCGGGAAACAGAATGTGAATTTTTATCAAAAAAAAAAAAAAAAAAAAAAAAAAAAGAGAGAATAATGAATATATGAAGGAAAAAAAATCACCCATATACCACTTCCCAGAGAAAATTTTGGTATTTATCCTTCCAGCCTGTGAGACAAAGTTTTCAGGACAGCCAGGCACAGTGGCTCTCGCCTGTAAATCCAGCTGCTCCTATACGCCCAGCTATCTAGGAGGCTGAGGCAGGAGGATCACCTGAGCTCTGAAGTTCAGAGTTGGAGTAAGCCATGATCACACCACTGCACTCCAGCCTGGGGACAGATTGAGACCCTGTCTCTTTAAAAATAAAAAAAAGAAGGTTTTTGGAGACTTAAAGAGTTCCCTTGCAGAAATAATACGGAAAGCCAATACAGAGTTTATGATGGACACAAAACACTCCTGAAAAACTTTACAAACCTGAAACTCAGCAAAGTTTAAAATAAACAAATACACACTCATGGCCTCCATGGCATAGGGCAGCAGAGATTGAAAAGTAACTAAAGAACTATAGAGTTCCTTAAGGAAACCTCTACTTTAAAAAGATTCTATCAACCAATTTTATGACAAGAACAAAATTACAATTACAAATATCTCATCAAGAAAACTGTCTTCAGTAAATTACAAAACTCAGATAAACATTCTTGATTCAATACAGTTTAAAAAGCAAATAGCTAAAATTGAGTAAATCTTTCTTCTATATTGAACTCTAAATATTGGAGCCTTCCTTTCCCCCTACACCTAATTCTAGTTACCCAATTAAAGAGACCCAGGTGTCCCCTATTAGAAATCCAATATATACATTTGTATTCTTCAGTTTCTTTGAACATAGAAGCCTCCTATCAACAGACTCTCACATGAAGTAGAGACAGTGAAGATGAATCCAGGAAACCATATTACCCAAGTATTCCACAAGGAACAACGAGCTAAAAAATTCTATAGGCTATTAAAAAAAAAAAACTTCATATAAACCTCTACAACTATTAAAAAAATTCTATAGGGAAGAATGCACATTTCAGATGCTTTTCAGATGCATAAATCCTTAAGCCTTATCCCTTAAGCCACAAGACACACAGAAAAAGGCAAAATAAAATACACTCAAAAGAGGAAACAAACGGAACACTGACTTAGCAGCTACTGCTTTTCTATGTATGGCACTGCCAGGCATATTACCTGTGTTATTTCAAACTCCTGACCTTGAGCAATCCTCCCGCCTCAGCCTCCCACAGTGCTAGGATTACAGGCCTGAGCCACTGCGCTGGCCCTAACTGTGTTATTTCATTGGTTTAAACTGCATTACTGACCAATGAGATAAGGAGTAGGCCCCATTTTTACACATGGAAAAGGAAATAGCATTATAAACACCGTACCAAGCACTGTTCAGTGCCTAGCATAAGTTACCCCAATTAATTCTCACATTCTTATCATTCTGAGTTGGTATCTCCATTTTAGAGACAGGAAAACAGGCCAGAAATGTTTAGTGGTACCTAAACCCACTGCCCTAAGTTGTCACAGCTGTCCTTCCCAGGCTATGCTTATAAACCCAGATGTGTCACACCAATCTCTCAAACCATTTCCATTTTAAGGATTCCACAATCAAAGAGTCAACACTCAATTATGGGGAAGACTTAATTCTCCAGATTCTTTTTTTTTGAGACAGAGTCTCACTCTGTTGCCCAGGCTAGACTGAGTGCTGTGGTGTCAGCCTAGCTCACAGCAACCTCAAACTCCTGGACTCAAGCAATCCTGCCTCAGCCCCCTGAGTAGCTGGGACTACAGGCATGTACCACCATGCCTGGCTAATTTTTTCTATATATTTTTAGTTGGTCAATTAATTTCTTTCTATTTTTAGTAGAGACGGGGTTTCGCTCTTGCTCAGGCTGGTTGTGAACTCCTGACCTTGAACAATTCGCCTGCCTCGGCCTCCCAGAGTGTTACGATTACAGGCATGAGCCACCTCGCCCAGCCAATCCTCCAGATTCTAATCAAAATTTTCTTGTTTCTATTCTACTTGCCTTTTAACCATTTCAGTGTGCCATAGCAACTCTAGCAAACGTGCAGGTAAATACAGGATTTTATTAATAGCAATCAACTTTTTCAGATGTCAGATATTCTTCTCAGCCAAATCTACAAAGAAAGTTAATTCCTGGTTCAAATTATATCTCTCAAATACTTGAACTTCCATGATACATTCTATTCCTATTATAAAAAATAATCAAGAATCAAAGAACAGTTTTCAATAAAAGAATAGTTCATGTTGCTTGGAAAAAAAGTATGTCCTCTTGGTCATTAAAGTCCAATGTGTTAAGTACTGTGAAGGCTATGATACCTCTTTGAGGCAACAGAATTGATGGTATAAAACTTCTATGCCCAATGATTTATATTAAACTTCCTTTATTACCAGAGAGGAGGAAAATGGATTGGGAGGCTAGGTCCAAAAAGCAAAGAGAAAAAACAGACAATCAAGGCTGGTGCAGTGGCTCATGCCTGTAATCCTAGCAGTCTGGGAGGCGGAGGTGGGAGGACTGTTTGAGCTCAGGAGTTTGAGACCAGCTTGAGCAAGAAGAGTGAGACTCCATCTCTACTGAAAAAAAAAAAAAATAGAAAGAAATTAGCTGGACAACTAAAAAAATATATAGAAAAAATGAGCCAGGCATGGTGGTACATGCCTGCAGTCCAAGCTACTCTGGAGGGTGAGGCAGTAGGATTGCTTGAACCTAGGAGTTTGAGGTTGCTATGAACTAGGCTGCCACCATGGCACTCTAGCCCAGGCAATAGAGTGAGACTCTGTCTAAAAAAAAAAAAAAAAACAAAAACCCACAATCAAGGAGACCTGAATCAGTTGTAAATATCCAAGAAGATAAGTAAAATCTTATATTAGGAAAAGAGCCACACCTAGGCTCAGGATAGTTTTTAAAACTTTTTTTAAAGACAATTTCTTGCTATGTTGCCTGGGCTGGTCTTTTGCTGAGCTCAAGCAATCCTCCCACCTCAGCCTCCAGAGTAGCTGGGAATACAGGCACATGCCGCTGTCCTTGGCTCCGGATTAGAAATTAGAAGTGGTGCTATAAACTGTGATTTGGGTTATCTTATATACTACTTTTATGCAAGCTGACATGTTTGACTTTTCTTTGTGTTTTTGTTTTAGGATAGAGTCTGGCTCTGCTGCCCGGACTAGAGTGGAGTGGCATTGTCACAGTTCACTGCATCCTCCTGGGCTCAAGCAATCTTTCTGCCTTAGTCTCTCGAGTAAGTGGGACTACAGATACATGCTACCATGCCCGGCTAACTTCTGTATTTTTTGTAGAGGTGGGGCCTCACTACATTGCTCAAGCTGGTCTCAAGCAATCCTCCTATCTTGGCTTCCAAAAGTGCTGGGATTACAGGCATGAGCCACTACACCTGGCTTTGAATTTTCAAGAGGTTTGAATATGTCAGTGGACATCCATCCTTCTGTGATTGGCAATCCATATGAAGAGCATGAATTCTAATCAATTCAGAAAACTATAGCACTCTAAGAGAAGGCAAGACAATAAAATAAAGGAGGTATCCCTGACTTCAAAAAGCAGAGGAGCACAGCCATAAAAAAAAAAAAAATGAGGGGCCAAGCACAATGACCCATGCCTGTAATCCCAGCATTTAGGGAAGGCAAGGTGGGAGGACTGCTTGAGGTCAGGAGTTCAAGATCAGTCTGGGCAACATAGCAAGACCCCCTTCTCTACAAAAAAATTTAAAAACTTACCCAGGCATGGTGTATAAACCTGTAGTCCTAACTACTAGGGAGGCTAAGGCAGGAGGATTGCTTGAGCCCAGGAGCTCAAGGTCACAGTGAGTTGTAATTGCACCACTACACTCCAGCCTCAGCAACAGAGCAAGACCCCGTCTCAAAAAATAATAATAATAATAATGAGGGTCCTGATACATGCTATAATGTGCATAGACTTTGAAAACAACACGCTAGGGGCCAGGCGCGGTGGCTCACGCCTGTAATCGTAGCATTCTGGGAGGCTGAGGCAGGAGGATTGCTTGAGCTCAGGAGTTCGAAATCAGCCTGAGCAAGAGTGAGACCCCCGTCTCTACTAAAAGTAGAAAGAAATTAATTGGCCAACTAAAAATATATAGAAAAAGTTAGCTGGGCATGGTGGCGCATGCCTGTAGTCCCAGCTACTCAGGAGGCTGAGGCAGAAGGATCACTTGAGCCCAGGAGTTTGAGGTTGCTGTGAGCTAGGCTGATGCCACAGCACTCTAGCCCAGGCAACAGAGTAAGACTCTGTCTCAAAAAAAAAAAGAAAAAAAAAATGCTAAGTAAAATAAGCCACACACAAAAAGACAAATATTGCATGATTCTGGTTACATGAAATAATAGGCAAATTCATAGAGACAAAGGATTGCCAGAGGCTGTGGGGAGGGAAAATGAGGAGTTAGTGCTTAATGGTTACAGAGTTTCTATTTGGGGTGATTAAAGTTTGGAAAGACAGTGTTGATGATTGCACAACATTTGAATATAATTAATGGCACTGAATTGTACATTTAAAAATAGTTAAAACGCCAGGCGCGGTGGCTCTCGCCTGTAATCCTAGCACTTTGGGAGGCCGAGGCGGGTGGATTGCTCAAGGTCAGGAGTTCGAAACCAGCCTGAGCAAGAGCGAGACCTTGTCTCTACTAATAATAGAAAGAAATTAATTGGCTAACCAAATATATATAGAAAAAATTAGCCGGGCATGGTGGCGCATGCCTGTAGTCCCAGCTACTTGGGAGGCTGAGGCAGAAGGATCGCTTCAGCCCAGGAGTTTGAGGTTGCTGTGAGCTAGGCTAACGCCACGGCACTCTAGCCCGGGCAACAAAAAGTGAGACTCTGTCTTAAAAAAAAAAAAAAAATTAGCTGGGCATAGTGGTACATGCCTGTAGTCCCAGCTACTTGAGAGGCTGAGGCAGGAGGATGGCTTGAGGCCAGGAGTTGGAGGTTGCTGTGATCTAGGCTGACGCCACGGCACTCTAGCTCCAGGCAACAGATGAGACTCTGTCTCAAAAAATAAATAAAAATAGAAATTAGGACCCAATTTTATTGGAAAGGGAGAAAAAAGTACATGCATAGTAAAAACAATTAGAAGCTTGTATGCCAAAATGTTAAGAATGGTTATTAACTCTCGGAGTTAGAATATTTTAATTTTCTTTGGGCTTTTCTGTATTTTCTAAACATCCTGTAATCTTTGCAATAAGAAGAAAAAGTACTACTAGGGCAGGTGCAGTGGCTCACGCATGTAATCCCAGTACAGGAGGATCTCTTTAGGCCATGAGTTTGAGGCTAGCATGGGCAACACAGTGAGACTCCGTCTCTGCAAAAAAAAAAAAAAAAAAACTAACCATCCTAGCTGGCTGAGCCAGGAGGGTCACTTGAGCCAAGTTTGAGGTTATGGGTGAGCTGCGATCACTCCAGCCTAGATGACAGTGAAACCCTCGCGCTCAAACAGTGCTTAAAAGAAAGGCAAAAGCAATCACCTGAAGGCTGTTAAACCCAGTCACCCAATAGACATATTCATCTGAGAGCACAGACTAGATTTAGCATCCAGTGGTGACACCCAGCCCTAATTTGGGTTTCTGCCTTCAGGACCCTCTCCTACCTGACTGGGGCTCCAAACAGACTCCCATCCTGCAAGTGACAGTCTTGGGTCCCTCTAACTCAGTGGACAAAGTCAAAAGGCCACCTGGGTAAATGGTATACCAGGCACACAACTTGGAGTCAGGTAGACCAGGTTCGAACCATGACGTTGCCAGTGACTTGCTGAGTCAAGAGTTCACTTAGCCTCGGTCTCAAGTTTCCCCCATCTGTGAACTTGGAGGCTGGACCAGAAAGAACTAGAAGACCAGATTCTAGAGGATTACTAGATTTAGCAAATAAAAATACAGGATGCCCAAATTTGAATTTCAGATCAACAATGAATTTTTTTTAGTATTGCATGGGCTATATTTAAACTAAAAAATTATTTGTTGTTGATGTAAAATTCAAACTTAACTGGGTGACCCCATTTTATTTTACCCTAGTCATCTCCAGCATGCCCCGCCAGGGCAATGTTTCTCATCTCGTGACTAGCGAGCCCACACAGTTCACCCACTTTTAATTGCAGGTGGAAAGGCTGGAGCAGTCTCCTTGGGACCCGAGATGCCCAGTGAAGAGCATCAGGAACTGTCCCTTCCCCCAAAACCCCTGACTCTGGTCCCTGCTGTGTGAGCAGGAGGTGGCTCAGGGCAGGGCAGGGCTTGGGATCTTGCTCTCCCTGCTAAGCAGCCATCACCTTGGGAGAGCACTTGAGCCTCCTTGAGGCTCTTAAGCATGTGCTGGCTTAGCAGGGCCCCCTGGAGTGCCCACTGTGTGACCTTGGGCAAATCACTTACATGAGCTCAGGCCAGCACTGGACACAAAGTGCTCAGTTCAAGGCAGGAGGGACTGTGAGAACTGTCGGGAGCTGGCCAAACTTTCGTGGGGCCCTTGCATCCTGTGTTTGAAGTATGGGCAGGGCTTGGCGCCCCTCAGCAGAGATGGAAGGTGCAGGGATGGAGGGTGACACACCAGGGCCTGGGAGGAGCACTCACCCGAAGCTGCTTTGATCCAAAGGTCTGGCACACAACTGGTCACATGACTGACCCACAAATAACTTTAATTTTTTTTTTTTTTTTTTTGAGCAGGAGCAGGGCCTTGAGGGCCTCTGCCCCAGCCCCAAGCCGCATTTATGATATAACCCATCATAGCTGGATTTAAAAAATACACAAAAATATATAATATACATTATAAAACCTAGGTGGGGTCCGGAGGTGGCCTGAGCGATATGCAAACTGTGAGGACCGTCAGGAAGTTCAGGCAGGACTGGGGCTGAGGACAGGAGGGGCACAGTACTTCATATGAAACCCACAGATGCTAGGGCTGCTGCCAGACAGGCCTGGCAGGCCCCAGGGGCCCGGGTGCAGGGGAAGGGTTAACCTTCGGTCCCAGAACTGGGTCTGCGGGTGGCTGCTCCAGGGCAGGGAGACTGAGGTGGGGAAGAATGGAACGGGGCAGTGCCCACCAAGGGTTTGTCAAACCCAAGTCTCGGGCAAGAGAAAATACCAAAGCTTCCTGCTAGCCTTCCTGCCCTGGACTCTGGTCTGCCGGAGGCCGGGACTGCATCTTCCTCTCCCTGGCCCTCAACCCTGTTTCTCAGCCTGGGCCTGCCTCTGGAGGGTGCTGGGGTGCTTGGGCACCTGATCTGGGCCAGGGCAGCTTGGAGGGGTGCCCGGAGGTTCCTGGGGCCAATGGCTGGCGTGCGGGCTGGTAGGAGTGCTAACAGGTGCCCAGTAGCTGCTGCACCCCCTCTTCCTGCCTGGTCAGAAACAGGTGCTCCCCCCCGCAGGGACTCTGGGAAAAGGTGCTGTGTCCAGGCCCCCAAGGAGGTGCCACTCCTCACTCCCACTGCAGAGCCCCTCCCCCATCCTGAGGCCAGCCCCTGCTGCAGGGAGGTAGTGTAAACCTGGGCTCTGGGGACAGGCAGCCCTAGACGAGAACTCCAGCTCCAGCTCTGCCCACCCTTCCTGTGGGTGCCTCAACTTCTTGGAGTTTCAGCACTTCACCTGAAACATGGAGGCCCATGCCTGCTGTGTAGGGCATGAGGACGGCACAAGCCATGCAAGGAGCCTTGGCACCAGGCCTGGCACGTAGAAGGTGCAAAGAAGTGGGGGCCCCTCTCTTTCCTCAGGCTAACCCCGACTTGACCCTCTCCTTCCCCGGGGCCTCTGCATGTTGACTCCTCCATCTTCATTCTACCGTCACCTGCCCATCACACTGCCCTGGGGGGCAGTGGCCACACATGCCAGAGCCTGAAGGTGTCCTCCATCCCCGCCTCTCAGAGATCGCTCGAACTGGGCAGAGCTGGGCGACGGGGGGTCAGGGCCACAGGCAGGCTGCCCCACTGGCGAGCTCCCTCTCTTCTCCCACAACTAAAGCACAGAACAGTGGCAGGGAGCGTGTGTGCTGGGGGAGTGGGGAGGCCTCCTGGATCCTGGGCCTGAGGCCTGGCAGGTGGATGAGTCCTCAGTCCTGGTCCCCTGGGGGTGCCAGGCAGGTATGCGGAGGAGATGCTTGTCCTGCATCCTTGTGGGGGGTCAGAGGGCACATTAGTCTTTGACGAGCTTGTAGACGTGGTGCTGGGCCCCGTGCTCACTGGTAGAGACTTCGAAGACAAAAGCAATGACAAGCAATGTCTCCTGGGAGTCCCGGCTTGTGACCACCTGGGGGATGGGTAGGAAGATTCAGGAGATCAGGCAGAACAGGGCCACCAGGCAGGGGCCAGGCAGACCCTTCTCCTTCCTGGTCTCAGTTTCTCAGCTGAGTAATGGGTCTGGCTCCCCCACTTTGAGGCCCCTGGCCTGTGGCCCTCCCAGAACCCCCCACATCCCTGCTGCCCTGCACACCTGCAGGATGGTGAAGTTCTCCAGGACACTGTTCATCATGTACTTCTCGGGCAGGTGTTTCAGCTTGTGGATGAAGTTGATCATGTACTCGCACATGGGCGAGCGGTGGATCCGGTACACGAAGCGCCCATTCTCCAGCCTCGCGTACTCCGTCTGCGGAGAGCCCAGAGACAGAGAGTGGGTCACTCGGTCTGCGCGCTCCTGGCCCCACCATGCCACCCGGGCCACCACTCACCTCCACCTTCTCCACCACCTGCTTGCCAAAGGAGCACACCTTGGTGGAGACGCTGATGGTCATGCTATCGGCAGAGCTGTACTGGGAGCTGACCCCGTAGAAGGCTCCTGGGCCCTCCTGGATGGTGCTGTTGAGGTCGGCCTGGGGTGGGGGTGGGGGCTTCAGTGCTGGCAGAGGCCGGAGGGAGGCTTCCCGCCACACCACATCGGCGTTTGGCCCAGGGACCCATCTCGGGCACTCTGCCCACGGCCACAAGGAGACAGCAGTGTCAGAGGGCAGTGCAGTGGGCCCGTGGTGCTGCACATCTGGGCTGGGACAGAGAGGGACCAGGGCAGCTCACCCAGAACTTGACGAGGAAGAAGGCGTTCGGGGGCCCCTTCTCATAGAGCTCTTTCAGCCCCCCCTTTTTCTCAGGGAACTTGTCATAGATCTGGCGCACATCAACTGCCTCCAGGGGCGGGTCCGAGAAGGCGGGGTTCGTCTGGCCGATGTGCACAAACAGGTGTTTGCTGTACTGTGGGGACGGCCCAGACAAGGTCAGGAGAGCCCTTGAGCATGCGGGCCTGGGGTGGGGAAGGGGGTGCCGCGGGTGACAGAGCTGCCCTGTGGCTTCTCAGACAGACCAGACACCCAACCCCAGGACCCTGAGCTGTGGTCCTGGAACCCCCAGCCAGCCTCGCCATGACTGTGCAGAGCCTCACCCCCACCCCCAAACACATTACCGTGTCAGGGTCTCGCTGCACCTCCATGAAGGCTGAGTATTCGAGGAGCCGCAGCCGGGAGGAGGCGATGGTGCGGTCCTGCCACACAGGCACAGAGGCAGCGGCTGGGGGGAGCGGGGCAAGGGGCTCATAACCTGCGAGGGCGAGATGGAGCCTCATCTGCATGGCGCGGGCACATGGTTACTGCCCCAGCCTGCAGAGTCTCCGTGCAAATTACAAGGTAAAGGAGATATTACTGTACAAGGTAAAGGAGATATTTCTGGCCTGTCCCAATCCCCTACAGATGCCATCCCCCCAACACACACACAGCTGGGCCCAGCTCTCCCGAACAGAGGTGCAGGTGCCAGGCAGAGCGGGGACAGCAGCAGCCTCCCACAGGAACTTACTGCTGAGCGTCGGCGGCAGGGGCGGCTGGATGGGGTAGGCTGGCTGTGCAAAGGGCTTGATGCTGCGGACAGGAGCACAGCCTGGTTAGAGGGTCACCCCTTGCCACCTAGCCTTTCTCTTGAGGCTCGGAAACATGCTTGTTTTCTTCCCAGCCCGCTGCATCTCACAACTAACGGCACCCTGAAAGCACTTCCACCCCAGCCTCCCGCCCCTACCCCGAAAATCTGTTTGTGAAACTACGGGTGTGCCTTACAGTGAAAGCTGTCTTAGGACTGAAGAATCCAGGTATACTCGCCTTCCTGACTCGTGAACCGAGGGGCTGACTCGGAGGTTACCCGGGTGAAAACGGACCGAGGGCACCAGGGGCGAGCGGGCTGGCGACCCACGCACCGACGGGCCCCCGGCTCCACCGCCAGCCGGCATTTCTGAACTACGACCTTGCTCAGCTGTTGCTGGAACCCAGCAGGAGGGGGCCCGGCTGGAGGCCAGGAGGAAGAGGGCGTGGAGGACAGCCACAGTACTCACTCCTGAGAGGGTCCAGGCTGCTGTCCCAGGAGAGCGGGGCTGCTCCAGAACTGCGGGGATGGGACAAAGACACAGGCCCCTCAGTCCTCATGACCCACTAAAGCCCGACCCTCACAGCATGCACACCCAGCCCGCCCCTGGGACCCTGGGACCCCATACCCGGGAGGAAGTGGAGAAGACGGCTTGGGGCAGGGGGGAGGGTGGGCTGAACTTGTTCTGCAGGACGCTGGCGGAGACGATCTGGGCGGAGGACATGGACGCCATGCTCTGGAGGGCTTTGTCCTTGGAGACCTGGTCCTGGGGAGTGGGGCCGAGTGGGGGGCGCCGAGTGAGGCCTGGGCTGGGGACAAGGCGTGGGCTTGCCTTGGGGCTCCCTCCCAGGTCTTGGGGCCTGATATGTGGTCTCAGGAGAGTCTCTGCCCCTCTCTGGTCTCAGCCTCCTCAGTGCACATCACCTCTGACCACACCCGCAGTAAGAAATAATTTTATTCCATAGCCTAGTACATATTGATATTTCCTCTTATAGTATGTCTCATATTTTCTATTCTATAACATTTTCATCAGGGCTTCTCAAAGTACGGTCCTGGGACCACCAGCACAAGCATCACCTGAAAGCATTTGGAAATGTATGTTTTCAGGCCTGGTGTGATGGCTGACGCCTGTAATCCTAGCCGTTGGGGAGGCCAAGGTGGGAGGATGGCTTGAGGCCAGGAGTTCAAGACAAGCTTGAGAAACATAGCAGGACCTCATCTCTACTAAAAATAAAATTTAAAAAATTAGCCGGGCATGGTGGCATGTGCCCGTAGTCCCAGCTACTTGGAGGCTGAGGCAGGAGGATTGCTTGAGCCCAGGAGTTGGAGGTTGCAGTGAGCTATGATGACACCACTGCACTCTACCCAGGGTGACAAAGTGAAACCTTGTCTCAAAAAAACAAATAAATAGATTCATGTGATTAACTGTACACCTCGGTAAATTCACTGAAAATCATTTAACTGTACACTTAAAATGAAGTGTTGGTTGTACGTAGGTACAGTTGGAGCACTATGTATGTACTCTGGACTACTTTGACAGAGTAGGTTTTTGAATGTAACAAGATAAGTCAACTTGAGTGGTAATATATTTTGGGAAATCAGCTTACTACAAATTGTGACTGTAAACATTGTACTGTAAATGCTTTGTAGTTTTCCCCCAAT
>CAUYMX010004153.1:0-12737 GCA_963573855.1 Lepilemur septentrionalis
AGTTTTTCTTTGTAGGTATGGCAAAATTCTGATGTGACAGCATCTGGTCTGGGGCTTTTCTTTTTAGGAAGGTTTTTTATTGCTGTTTCAATTCCAGTACTTGATATTGGTCTGTTCAGGAATTCTATTTCTTCCTGGTTGAGTCTAGGGAGGCTGTGTGTTTCTAAGAATTTGTCCATTTCCTCCACATTTTCCAGTTTGTGTGTATACAGGTTTTTGTAGTATTCATAAATTATATCTTGTATCTCCATGGCATCAGTTGTAATTTCTCCTTTATTGTTCCTGACGGAGCTTATTAGAGATTTTTCTTTTCTGCTTTTTGTTAGTCTAGCCAAAGGTGTGTCAATTTTGTTTAGTTTTTCAAAGAATCAGCTTTTTGTTTTATTAATCTTTCGTGTAGTTTCCCTGTTGTCAATTTCATTTAGTTCAGATTTGATCTTATTGATTTCACTTCTTCTGCTGGGTTTGGGGTCCATCTGTTCTTCTTTTTCCAGCTCTTTGAAGACACTAGGTTGTCTATTTGTGATCTTTTTGACTTTTGGATATAGGCATTTATGGAAATAAACTTTCCTCTCAGGACTGCTTTAACTGTGTCCCACAGATTTTGATAACTTGTGTCTCCTTTGTCATCTAGTTCAAAGAATCTTTTGATTTCCATCTTGATTTCCTTGTTTATGAAGTGATCATTCAGCAGAAGGTTGTTTAGTTTCCACGATTTTGTGTAGAAATGAGAGTTTCTGTTAGGGTTGATTTCTACTTTTATTCCACTGTGATCTGAAAAGATGCATCGTATAATTTCTATTTTTTAAAAAATTTTTGCGACATATTTTGTGTCCTAGGATATGGTCAATCTTAGAGAATGTCCCATGAGCTGATGAGAAGAACATATATTCAGTGGTATTTGGGTAAACTGTCCTGTAAAAGTCAGGCCAATTTGTTCTAGCATTCTGTTTAAGTCCATTATGAGAATGACTTTTTTTAATTCACATAAAGATAACTTATGTGAATACTTAATGCCCAGAACAATAAGTGAAAAAAAGATCCAGATCTAAGGCACAAACACCAGGAGTAAAATGAAAATCCTAAAATCTTCCAGGGAGCAAAAGCAGTTTTCATACGAAGGATCAAATGGCAGTTGACTTCTCATCAGCATATTGGAAGACAGAAGGCACAGGAGCAGTGCCTTCAAAACTCAGAGGGAATGTTTGCAACCTAGAATTCTGCACACAGGCAAAAGTAAGAGGGTAGAAAAAAAAGATGTCTTAGGATATACACAGTCTCTAAAACTTACCTCCCAAGCATCCTTTCTCATAAAAGAAGTAACTGGCAAATGTGTTTCACCAAAATATGAGCCAAAAAAAAAAAGAAGACATAGAATCCAGGAATCAAGGAGTTTAACCTAGGAAGAGATGAAGGAAATTCCCATAATGATGGTGAAGAGAAATCCCAGGACAATAGCTGTGCAGCAGGCCTAGAAATCAACTATCCTAGATCAGAGAAGAGCAGAGGAATCCAGGAGGAACAAGTATGGGGGAATAAATATTACTGACAAATTATTAAATATAGGTTTGACCATGTGGAAAACTACAGAGCCATTGGTGTATATGAGAAAATACAGCCAGAGATTCTAAGACAATAAAGCAAATGACAAATTAAGACACATATCTTTCCAGGAAAAACAAAAGTTATACAAGAAAGGTAATGTGTCCCTGGTATACTGCTTGGCTCAGTAGTAGAGTACATTTCTTTGATCATAATGAAAACATCAACTGTGGCAGTTTAAAAATATAGCCTCAAATTCTCTGTCATCTGAGCAGGTCTTTGGTAACCAGTGGAGTATAGGAAAAGTGATGCTGGGTAACTTCTGAGACAGTATCTTCAGAGGTGATCCAGCTTCTGCCTTCCTTACTGGAACAGTTACACTGGGTGGCCTCCATGTTATGAGGAAGCCCAACCTAACCCACAGAGAAAGACCACATGGGAAAGCCCTGAGATTACATGAAGTGAGATGGCCTGGCCAACTCCATCCACTGCCTGGCCGCAATTGTGCAACAGAACCATCCAGTTGAGCTTTCCCACTTCCTGAACCACAGGAATTATGAGAGAGAATAAAAATATTGTAGCCCAAGGAATGGTGGCTCATGCCTGTAATCCTAGCACTCTGGGAGGCCGAGACGGGAGGATCACTCAAGGTCAGGAGTTCCAAACCAGCCTGAGCAAGAGTGAGACCCTGTCTCTACTAAAAATAGAAAGAAATTATCTGGACAACTAAGAACATATAGACAAAAATTAGACGGGCATGGTGGCGCATTCCTGTAGTCCCAGCTACTCAGGAGGCTGAGGCAGGAGGATCACTTGAGCCCAGGAGTTTGAGGTTGCTGTGAGCTGGGCTGATGCCATGGCACCCTAGCCTGGGCAATAGAGCAAGACTCTGTTTCAAAAAAAAAAAAAGTAGAAAAATTAGTCAGGCATTGTGGTACACACCTGTAGTCCCACCTGCTAAAGAAGCTGAGGTAGGAGGATCTCTTGAGCCCAAGAGTTTGAGGTTGCTGTGAGCTAGGCTGACACCATGCACTCAACCCAGGTCACCAGAGTGAGACTCTGTCTCAAAAAAAGTTGTAGTTGTTTTAAGCCAGAAAGTTTTGTGATGATTTGTTAAGCAGCAATAGATAACTAGAACATTGACAATCAAGTTAACCAAAATTTGAGATATAACTATATGAGGATTATGGGAAGAGGAGAGGGTAGTGAAAGAGAGCTAAAACTCTTTGTCTACCAATCCTTAAAGTTAGCAGGTAACGTACAAAATCCGTGAACCAGCAGCTATAGAAATAGATGATATAGATGTGTGTGTGTGTGTATGTGTGTGTATATATATATATATATACATACATATATATATATATATATATAAAACCAAGGAAGGGGGAGAAATAGTTAAAAGAATTAAGAAGTGGTTACTTCTAGGGAATGGACTAGAATGTGTAGTTGGCAGGGATTACTGTTTTTATAAGCCTTTTACCACTGTTTAACTTTTTAATGTATGTTCATTTATGGCTTTGTTAAAAATAAAGACTTTTAAAGAATAACAGAACACACACAGATGACTCTTTTTCCTCCAACCTTCAACAAAGAAAAACATGGCCTAGCTTTGCATAAACACCACACATTTCCCGTGCCTACCTGGTATAAATCACTGTGATATGCTGTCACTATGGGATAAGAGACATTCACATACGTGGTCCTGGACCTTGAAACACTTGTATTCTGGTAGGGGAAAATAATACAGAAGTTCAAAAGACAAATGGCATAGATCACCTGATCTTATCGGATAAGTGGTACGGACGGCCAGGACAATAGGCCGGGAGGAAGTGACAGCGAGCTCTAAAGACAAGAGAGGCCAGAGAAGGCAGTGCTGAGCAGGACGGGGTCCCTTATCTTGGGACTGAAGAGAGGACCTAGTGTCCAAGTCTTATTTATCAGCACACTTATATCCTTTGGAACCTTAGGTATGTCAACTCCACTCTGTCACTCTGCCCACTCTCCAATATTCTCACCCTTTCTTGTGTTTCAGTGAGCCAGCCAGTCTCCGAGCCCCGTCACTGACAATATTAATGATACATTCCTGGGAAATCAGCCACAACGATTATGATGAAGATCACTAGCATGCATATAGTCCTTTACAGATCACAAAACTTATTTCATTTCCATCCTCATAACTGTGTAGTAAGCAAGAAGTTATTATACTCATTATACAGATAATGAATCAGGAGACTCAGGTTAAGTGAGTCCCCTAATAGCCCACAGCAAGTAAATGGCAAATTTGGACAAAAATATGTATCTTGTGACCCCAGGGTTGGTAGATAAACTCAATCCGTCCAAACCATACATTGGTATAATTCTGTGCATGCTGCTGGGCCCCTTGGTCAAGCCAGAGCCATAGGGTTAGAAATGGAAAGAAAGGGGGAAAGATCGCTCCTAAATTTTCCCTTCATTAATGGTGTTTAAACTGAAGTAGAGGCATTAGGATATAAATAGCACACTTTGGAAGAACCACAGGGTCCACTACTCATTGGCTCTAACTAAAGCTATGGTTAGAAAATAGACTAAGAGAGAAAAGAAAACTGCAGAAAGTAGAAGTCGAGCAGTACGCTCAGTTCTGAAAATTAGTAATGAGGAAGCAGTCTCCTCACAGATCTTAGAGGAAAAACAGAACTCAAGAACACTCCCAGCTGGAGAGAGGGAATTAAATGAGTTCTCTGACTTAAGAGGCCCCAAGAGAGAAGAGAAATAAAATAACAGGAACATCCTCACCACATCTAGCAGAGAAAAGGCAAGGAGGGTGGACTCAGCAATAACTCTGAAGCCTGGAAATCAGCTTTCAGGAGAATAGTATAGCCACAAAAGAGCTCACCAATTATTCTAACATTGCCCTTCACTGCCTAAAACAGGTGCAAAAACAAACAAATAAAAGCCAAAAAAGCTTGACCAAATTCCCAAAGCAGTTGTGGTATTTACCAAGATTCAAACCACAACATTAGTAATACCGCAGTCATAACGGCTATTTAGAGTTTACCAAGCATTTTCACATGCATTAATTGTATTAATGGAGTCTTCCTCCTGTTTGATGAGGAAACTGAGCCCCCTCCTCACCAAAAGTAGAACAACTCTTGCAAAGTCATACAGCTATTTAGTGACAGAACTAGAAATAAAATTCAGGTCTTTAGAATCTCAGTTGACTTTGAAAACAAATTTTCTGAAAATATTTGACTTGTTTTAAAAGTCAGAATTCAGCTTTCTAAAGCATTTGGAGAGGTCCCATTTTAATTTGATGACTGATTAGACCCAGTGAAAACAGACTCATTTCTATTATACATACATGGGCCATAAGAAATAGTTGGAATAATGAATTGGAATACATGGAGAGGAAAACTAGATGGACATGGAATTCTCATGCATTTGAGGAAATGTAAATTTGATAAGCCAAGTGAATTCCTAGAGGAGAGAAAGTGAGCACAGTTCTATAGGGAGGTAAATATTTCCACTTGCTGCAAAGTCATTCAGAGAGCGCTATCATGACTTTGTCACTCACAAATGATATTCACCACCAAACTCTGCAACCCAGAGGCTCACAGGTGGCAGAGCCAATACTGGGCAAAAAGCTTACCTTTTCCATTGCCTTAGAGCAATTTCTCCCCACTTCCATCATATTACTGTCTTCTGACCCTTTCCCTAATGTATCTTTCTCCCAGAAAAGACTTTAACCTCAGTCATCTGCAACTTAGCACATATTTAAGGCTTTATGTTATCTTTCCCCCAGGAGTTTGCATTTAAAGCCTTTTCTTTAATGGAATAAAAACAATGAATTAATGAAAGGAATGTTCAGCATTAGCCAACTACTATAAGGAAAGTCTTATCCCTCCAAAGAAACACATCCCAGCTACAGAGTCTTCTTGGTGCTCCTAAAATCAAAACCATCTCCAGTTTTCTTTGGAAAAAGAGAGAAAAAGTAACACAACTTTGTAACATAAAGGAAAAAGAAATATCTATACAGGCTCTCCTTGTCATTAAAAATAATGAACCAGACAATTGTATACAAGAAAAGAAATAGGTTTGGAAATAATACACAACAAAACCTCAGTCAGTTCTGTGATTTGGTCATGCCTCCCGTTCCCATCTCCCTGCCAAATGCAAACATCGAAAGTAAGCAAATCTCTTCATCACTGATCCTCTGGCCTCCTTATAAACCGTAACATTGTATCTGCTAACAGGCATAAATATGTATCACTGTGCGCTCAGTGTAAATAGCTTGAGCTCCTTGGTTGGAAACTTTCTATTTTTCTTTCCATGTTTAACATGAGATTTTAAGGCTCTTCCTCTCATGTGCATACTGAATTTCTACTATGGACTGAGCACTGTGTCAGATGCCAAATACTAAAAGAACTTACTGTCACCCCCAATGACCCTCAAGGGGAATTTGTGCTTTTTCTCCCACAACTTCAGACTCTGTGGGACTAGAGGTCCTGTTTCTCACAGCAGTAACACTTCTACCAGGGGACACAGGAGTCCCCTTAAACTTTAAAGTATAGCTGCCACTCGTCACTCTGAGCCCCTTGTTCCAAAAGACAAGCAGACAAGGAAAGACACCACCACACTGGCAGGGGTCATGGCTCTTGCTCATCAGCAGGAGGCAGGACTGCTGCTACGTAAAAGGGACAGGGAAGAATGTGTTCAGCACCCAGGTGACCCACTGGTGAGTGTCCTGGTGTTCTCCTGCCTAAACTGATGATACACGAACAAGCACAGCAGAGTTGGGTCTTGGCTATTTCAGGAATGAGCAGGGGTTCAGCTCCCCCATATAAGGTTAACACATAAGCCAGCAGATGTGCTCGCCAAGGCTGAGGAGAATTTAGAATGAGTATAGAGGAAGGATAGTGAGCAGCAGCAGCAGCCTTGAGACCAGCTGCAGTGGAGAGGCATCTCATCTCACTGACTTTCCACTTAGAGGGTGTCCCAGGATACAGAGAACAACCAGAATCCTTAAGGATCTCTCCCCAGAAGAGGTGAACAGAAGTACAGCACATAATGGGGAAGGGGTTTACTTTGAATCAGGCAGGAGCCAAGTTGAATTTTAAGCTTGCCTGGACTGTATTTTAACCACTCAAATTGACTGAAAAGTTATAGGATCTGCCAAACATTCACTAAGAGATGGGAAATTGGGTGAACAAGGTTGAAAGCAGTTACTGGGGGAAAAAAATAAAGCAGTTGCAAGTTTATATCCACATGAATTGCGAATACTCAGCACACTGTTTATTCCTGTTGCTTGTTTATCTGCCTCTCCCACTGCTTCGTAATATGCAGGAGGGTGGGGATCGCTGTCTGCTTTGCTCACATAGTACCTGGTACAGAGCCTGGCATGAAGCAGTTACCAAAACACAGCCATAGATGTTGTTGGTATGAATGGAGTGATAAATTGTGTGCAGGGACTGTAAGATCTGAAAAGCAAGGCAGGGCAGTGAGCACTCAAGCAGACAGAGAAAACCTCATGGGATTAAGCAAAATTCCGAAAGCATAGAGATTTTTCTTCTTTCTCCTAGTAGAATAGGGCAGGCCCTCTTTATTTTCAGCTATAGCTTTTGGTCCTACATAGCTACACAAATTGTTCAAAAAGATCACTGCTTTACATGATATATATGAAATTTCTTTTTTTTCTTTTCCTTCTTTCTTTCTTTCTTTCTTTCTTCTTTTCTTCTTCTTCTTCTTTTTTTTTTTTTTTTTTTTTTGGAGACAGGATCTTGCTCTGTCTCCCAGGCTGGACTGAAGTAGCCTTATCATAGCTCATTGTAACCTTGAAGTCCTGGGCTCAAGCAATCCTCCCACTTCAGCCTCTTGCATAACTAGGATTATAAGTACGTGCCACTGCACCTGGCTTATTTTATTTTTTACTTTTGTAGAGATAGGATCTCACTCTGTTGCCCAGGCTGGAGTGCAGTGGCATAATCATAGCTTACTGCAACCTTGAACTCCCAGGCTCAAGCCATCCTCCCTCCTCAGCCTCCTGAGTAGCTAGAACTACAGGCACATGTCACCAGGCTCAGCTAATTTTTTCATTTTTTGTATAGATGGGGTCTCACTATGTTGCCCAGGCTGTTATGAACTCCTGATCTCAAGCAACCCTCCCACCTCAGCCTCCCAAAGTGCTGGGATCATAGGTGTGAGCCATCGTGCCCAGCGTACGTGAGAATTTTTAAAATATATAACAGCATTGCTCTCCAAAGATTCATCGGTTGAGGAATCACTATGTATTAAACTCCTACTTGTGTGCTTAGTGTTGAGTTAAGTGCCTTTCAGGGATTAAACCCCTTGTGAAGGTCCCAGGCAGATTAAGTTAATACTGAATTCATCTCCATAACTCAGAGTATTGTAGTGGGGTTCTAGGATGATTTATTTGATATTTAGAGAACAGAGAACAAGATTTAATAATGAGACTACAGAAATGCTACCATCATCCCAAACCTTTCCGTTCACGTAAACCGAAAACACTATAACCTCTGCCACTTGGATCCAAGAATATTAAAGAGATGCTAGATCCACCAAAGGCAAGGCAAAGAATTAAAAGGTCTGAAATATGGAAGCTCTAAAGTGACTGCTTCGTATATTTGACTCTGGTCAGTAAAGTTTTCTTCAACAAAAACACCTCAAGGGTTTGAAATATATAAAAACTGAGAATCTCAACCTATTTTTAATTAGTCCAGCTTCTTTAGTTTTAGTTCAAGTACTGTGTCTAACATTTCCACCAAACAAATCATCCCATTCTGTAGAAACCCAGGGAAAGTTCACCTCTCAAAATTGGCCGCATCCACTCCCAACTTTCTTGGGCAAAGAAGTCTGTTTGCTGAGCCTGGGTCCAATACACACAGCCTCATGGAGAATATACAAAAGCATAGCTATAATAATAAAATTCAAACTAACAAAAAAGAAAAATCCCCCATTCCAAAAGCTAAATGTCCCGAGGAGAAGCTATTCCCTGCGACACCTGCCCATAATGATCTCTCTCCCGGTCTACCTGTACCGTACACAGTACATACTGGACTCTCTGAGTCACTGGCTCCTTAGGGCCGTGTACCTCACACGGCTCCTTGCATAAGAAGATGCTGAGTAAATGTATATGAGAGACGAAGGGTGGAAATTCACAACCGGTAGTCAGTGTCAGTTCCTGAGTGTTTGAGAAGCTCCTCTGGAGCCAGAACAGCAAATTAAAACACTTATCCTCCATGTTTCTAATGGAAGTGGGGGTGGGGCTGGGAGATGAAAAAGAACAAGAAGAGTAAGAGAAAGGAAAACAGATAAGGACATTGCTCATCATCCTCACGCTTACTTTGCCCAAGGGCTAGAAGTGCCCACCTAGAACTTACTTATTAATAGTTACCATGCCTGTGAATTGGGGAAATGAACGCAAGCTAAGCATGAAAGTTTCTTGAGATGAGTTTTTCCCCAGCCATGACCTTTCCCAACATCCATTTTACATAGTGAAGAGTTTAGGTACAATCACTGACATCTTCACTAAGCAAATAGTTTTTTCCTAAATTAAACTCTTCTAGCACTGATAACTAATATTAGAGTATGTGTTGTCTGCATACTCTAAAAGTGTCTTACATACTGAGGATTTTTCTATGAAATGAACACACTGGTTTTATGTGAACACTTATGCGCTTTTCCAAACTTGGTCAAGAGTAGTTCTTTTTTTAAAAGCTTGGCAGACTATTGGAAAAGGCTGTTCTTTTAAAGTACATACAAAGATTATTTTGGAAAGCTGGAAAGCAAAGACTTATAAGTTTACCAAACAGTCTGCAGGAAAGGTAATTGGTTTCCTTGAAAAGGAGTAACTGCTTCACTCCTTCTTATGTCTATCCGTAGGAGAAAGAGGGGTACCTGAGACAGGAAACAGATGTTTTCTTTTAAACTAATTTATAAACCATAATATGGCACTTTCTGGTATATATAACACTCATTTTGTGTACCTTAAGAATCTTTTTAAATGATTTAAAATAAACTAAATGGTCCCTAATTTAATTGTGCCTTTAAAAAGCTTTCTTACAATAAAATTAATATGTACTTACCTTGTTTTTATTATTTACTCTATTGTGAGCACTTTCTCATGTCATTAAATAGTCAAAAAGCCCTATTTGACTAGTCAAAAATACCCTCAAAATATCTCCTGTAATGTCTGCATCCTATTTCAATGAATGTAGCCTATTTTATTTTACTGTGGTCTCTCTAATTTAGACCATATGACTAGTAATGTGATGAACATGACTGCACTTTTATTTTGCCCAAGTTTCTGGTTATTCCTTCAAGACGCAGTCGCAGAATGGCAATCACAGGGCCAGAAGTTATGAATTACCTGACGTGTTGGCTGCAGATGGTACTTCTCACCTTCTCCTCCAATCCCATTTAACACTTGAGTTGTCGGGAAGCCTTTTCCTAATGTTCACCTTTGGTACAGAACTAAGCTTCCTCTGATAAGACTTTCCATTTGCCTTCAATATTTTTAGCCTTTAAGCCCATCCCCAAGGAGATGTTAAACATCTGGATGAAAATGTTCTTTAGGATTTTCAGTATCAAGATGGCCTTCTTTTACTCTCAAAACTCTCTCCAAAATGAGGAAGAGAAGAAACAGAAACAAAAACTCCATATAAAGTCAGAAAGTGGATGGAGAAAGGATAAACGACTTAACAGATCAGAGAAAGGTCAGACCTGTGGGCATACAAAAAAGATGCCACGAAAGAAAAGCTAATTCATCCTCAAGAATTCTAAGAGAATCAGGAAACCAGACAGAAGACAGAGGAGAGCCAGAGGCAGCAGGTAAACCCCAAGCTCCCAAGCTCCACCCGGCGTGGTCAACTGATTCCCCTGCCCACAGGAGACCGAGGGGAATCTCTCCAGAAATCGAAGCAGAAAAGGCCAAGTCTAGAGGACAATAGGCCTGGGGAGTACAGTACAGGGCTGTTGGTGAGGAAAAGAACTAAAAACTGGGAGACAAAGTGAAAATCTGCATTTTGAATATGAGAACCTCAGCCCCTCCCACTGTGTAGATAATGGCAGCCAGGCTTCTTAGACTCCTCCTGCAGGAGACTGGATGGTCCTTTCTTGGAGAAACTGAATGACAGATGCACAGAGACCTACAGAGGCTGCCATTTGGGGATCTCCAACAAAAAAGCCATGTAACCACCGATCCAATTGTCCTATTGTTAAGCGTATCAGACAACAAATCCTACACATATACATTCATTCATTTAAATGCTCTGTAAGTATTTAATAAATACTTATGGGGTGACTGCTGTGTTTTAAGCACAAGGGATTCAGCAGTAAACAAAATAGAAATCCCTATCTTCATAGAGCTTCCGTTCTAACGGGGTAACAGGCAACAAACATAACAATGGCTGAGCAGGGTGGCTCACGCCTATAATCTTAGCACTTTGGGAGGCCAAGAGGGAGGATCAATTGAAGCAAATAAAGCAGGAAAGGGGAATAAGGAGTGCCAGTAACTCTAAAGTGGCCAGAGAAAGACCCTCCGGGATGGTGACACTCGAACGCAGACTTGAAGGAGGTGAGAGAGCAAGCCACGGGGCTATCTGGGAGGAGACAGTTCCAGGCAGAGAGAACAGAAAGCGCAAAAGCCCTAAGCATGAGCCTGACCAGGAGACTCCTGTGGCTGTGGCAGAGTCAGGAAGACGACACTTGCAGGAAATGAGGCCAGAGAGGTCATGGGGAGCCAGACCAGGTGAGGCCTTGCAGGCCATTTCCGGCAGACAGACGCAAGATGGCACCGCATCATCCCCAATGTCTGTGTTCACGCTTTTGTGTGATTCCCTCTTGAGTGCGGGCAGGACCTGCCCTTTCGATAGGACTTGATCCTAACCAAAAGATTATGGCAAAAATGACAGGATGTCCCTCTAGTGAATCTTTACATCATATAAGACTTTGTTTCTTATATTAAGAGAGAGACTCGCCCTGATCTCTCTGCCCCTGCTGGCTGGAGGAAGCAAGCTTTTGTGACTCCTACAACAGCAAGGAATGGAATGCTGCCAACATTCGCACAAGTCAGAAAGCAGGTGCTTCCCTAGCCAACCTCCAGATGAGGACCTAACCCTGGACAATACCTTGACTGCAGCTTTGTGAGAACCTAAACAGAGCACCCAGCTAAGTTACGCCTGGATTTCCAAGCCATAGAAACCGTAAGATGATAGATATGTATTGTTTTAAGCCACTAAATTTGTGGCAAATTGTTACATACCATAAAAAACTTATATGTCATTATAAGGACTTTGATTTTTATTTGGAATAAGATGGAAAGCTTTTGGAGCATTTGGCACAAAAGTGATTTGATATGACTTAATATTTTTATTTATTTATTTATTTATTTTTTGGAAATGTATAATACTTTACTGTCTTAATTCCTTTTTTGCCATGTGTTGGACAACTTAGCGCATATGTTAATTGATTTATACAATTCCTTTCAATTCTACCTAAAAGTAACAGACCAAAATTAAATAAGTTACATAAGATTCTATTTGAGCATAAATAAGTCCATGATACTTAATGTGAACCACCATTTCTTGGGATAAAGACATCCAGTGTCCAATTCAGAGAGAAAACTTCTTAATAGTTATCCACTAGACTCTCTCCAATCTTCAATGGGGAAGATGATGCTTATATTTTCTAAAAATCTCTATGAACCTTACATACAACAAGACAGTACATCCGAGATTTGTGACTGATATGAGCATTTAAGGCTGTCATTTTTCAAGTATAAAAGTTTAGTGTTCCATTACCCAGTCTGTGCAGTAGACATAGCTATAAGCTCAATGACTTAATGTTTTTAGAAGATCATTGTACCCTCTGTTAAGAATAGTCTGTAAAGAATAAGTACGGAAGCAGCGAGACTGATTAGGAGACTACTGCAATATTTAGGCAAGAGATGATGGTGGTCTGGACCAAGGTGGTCCAGATGAAGGTGGTGAGAAATAGCAGGATGCTAGGTATGTTTTAGATGCACAAACAGCTCTTTGGACCTCATCTTTAAATATGAAGGGACAGCTTAAGACCATGCGACAACATTAGAAATATTTCTAAAATAGTAGGAGAAAATAAATGAAACAAAACAAAAACTCAGAGAAAACAGATACAACCTAGGGAGCAGAAGAAAATTCACTAAGAATCTCAGAGAAATGGCC